>JABAJZ010013645.1:3625-44872 GCA_018857265.1 Termitomyces sp. T32_za158 | reverse complement strand
GCTTACATACTGAAAAGTCGTGACCTATACTGACATGCGATAGCTTACACTTGTATAGGTACGACTAAAGGAATATATAGTCGATTATAACGAGACTGAGGCTTACACTTGTATAGGATTCTAACATGCTCGAGCGCAAGCTCGTTCCAGCTCACTGCCCATCGGCAGGTCACAAATCTCACCTAACAGATGTTTGCCATTTCGGACTCCGCTCGGCAACACCAAGATTATCATTCAAGTCCTCCAGAGCAGGATCATGGATCATGATGAGCCAGACTTGGTCCGGAGGTTGGCTTGGTGATCCAACTCGGTGCCAGCTCTCTCTCTCTTCCGAGATGCTTAAAACCCTTAATTTGACTCCTTGCGTGTCCTCCCTGTTATCAAGGATCACTTGCAGGAATGGCAAAAGCAGCCGTCGGCCTCTAAAATCTTTCAGTAGAGACGACATCCCCCGAGTATGTCACTGTCATTCGAGAGTAATCGTAATCTTCGTTCTTTATGTGAGAAGATCGTGGTGATCATGATATACTGAACTTGTGTGTGTAGTAGATGCGTTCTGGGTCAATAATTTCTGGGATTCGCGAACTATAATCTGCAGAAAGGATGCTCTTCGGGTGGCTTCTCCGTAACCTTGACCCGACATATGGACTGATACAGGAAGTAGTAGTAGTCGTCCTGTATGTGTTTCCCGGAACTCACGCTGACGTAGATCCCCGAAACTCTTTGACACAGCGAAAGGACATTGCGCGTTCCGAAAATCTTTCGAGTCCATCATCTGGGGACATAGGTGGTCGAAACTGGTTAGTCTGGGTACTGTGGATATATATTGAAACCTGAACCTGGGAGTCAAATTCCGATTCAGTTCAAGCCACATACGCTAGTATCACGATATACATACCACCACAAGGCTTCGACAGATTCACATTTTCCCGGCTCGCCAAGAGTAACGACCCGCCCGCAGCATCACCATCATTCTCAACCATCACAGCGCATAATCTCGTTTCCGATATCCGTGACAATCGGCCATCGACCGTCGATTGTATGTCCCAAGATAAGTTGCCAAGGACGCGTTCTTAAGACACAAGAGAGGCACCATAAAGGTTGCGCAGGTTTCCCTGGTGAAGAAGACATGAATGCCAATGATCTGGGCGCTTTTGTGAGCATGGAAGATTTAGCGACGACCATTCAAGATGGATGTCGTATTCGCTCTAAATTTAAGACTATTATCAAGCCAACGAGCTAACGAGAGTGTGCAGCTGTGCATCGTATATAGGGCAGCCAGAGCATGCGCGTGTCCGTCTATGAATAGAGTCAAGATCGAAGGTGCATAGCGCAATAAGGGAATCATTTCGTACGCATGTCCACATACCTCGACATCCCCTAAGGTAAGTACCTTCAGCGCAAAGGTCCGGACTTTTGCAAGTCCCGATTAATATTGCCACGTCAGCTATAACAAAAGTCCTAACGTGAACCTTGGTGCGCTGGATCTTCGCATGAGGTGATGTTCGCAAGGCGATCCATTGTGAATGTCAGGATAATGCACGAGGTTGTTGTCGCCAAGATAATCGTATTAAGAGGAGCACTTGACACCATGTTTCGGGCGAGTTCAAGGTGGCTTTGAGTTGGATTGGCGGATCAAGTGGTCGCAAAAGATAGTGTGTGCCCATGTAGATACATTCAGATGGAGCACAAGGCGACCGTGATAGGCTCCGTTGATTCATTAATGCTTTTATCAGAAGCTCATCCGCATCATGTGGATTTTGAAGAAGAACAAACTATACGGAAGAAAGGTTCATGAAAATTCTGATATTGCCGAAGAAGTCTGATGGCGATCACAAAGAAGTCAATATGTACCCCTCCAAGCGACTGAACAGGGATCCCGTTCTTTATTCTCAAGCTGCACGAGAAAGCTGGAGATGCTCATGTCTACCTTGTCGCCGTTCTGGTTAATCACGAACCAACTGGACAGTCCCGACTGTTTTGGCGCACCACCATTCTTTGAAAATCACACGGAAGCCGGACAATTAGACATCCAGATTTGGGCTAAAGTCCGGCTTTCGGGCTAAAGTGAAAATCAAACAAGCTGGAAGCTAGAAGCCAATAAATGTGCAGCACTGGAACTTCTGGACTGTGAATGGATATTCGTAGTGGCCGCGTATGAATAAAAGACGCAGTAACCGTCCAAAAATCAAGGCACGAGAAAATTGAAGTCGATAGCAAGGTCGATAGAAGTCACCAATCACTTTATTGATGGAAAAAGTCTTGAAGAAAAGGAGTGTATGGACAGTTTGGAACATAGAGCACGACTGAGAAAATATGCAACTTGCTGAAGAAACGCGCCACGATGAAGTTGAATCGAGATTGTGTTTGGATGATCAGAACTGGATTGCTGACCAACGAACATCCATCATTCAGGGGTTCTCAATTCTGTCGCTTAGCGCTTATCAAACAGAGAAATACGGAGATCTTGTACGTGGGCTTATTACAAGCGTGAGACAGCAAAATGTACCACTTTTGGTGTGCAGGCCTTGAGCTTTCTTCAAGGACAACACGCACGTCCTCGAGTTGATCCTTCCATAGCATCTCACCAAAGTCTGACGTCGAAGCAATTCATTTCACGCTCGGCCTCTAGACGGCAACGAAGGCCTCTACCCGGAAACTGTCCGCCTTCTTATAAGTTGTTCCTCGAATAACTTTCATCTGATACCTGCCTCGTCCGAGCCGTCGCGACTAACCGAAGTCTTCGACCTCCCTCCACCGACAATGTCTGGTCTTCCGTCGCCTCGCGTCCGCACCAAGAAGGCCGACTTTGCACAGTTCTTTCGTGGTCATCCTCCTCGTCAGTCCTCGCAAAACGAGCCCATATTGAGCCCCCATCTAAAGGTGCCAGAGGACTCGGACTCTGGGACGACGAAAAAGTCAATGCTACCATTCCTGTGCCGACCGAGGAAGAAATCAACGCCTTCAGTTAAATCCGGGATCCTTCCATCGGTAGGACGAGGGTATGAATCAGAGGCCGCAGAGCTGGCTACACTAACAGCGAAGGCCACCAAAGACCGGTGGGTTCACTTTTTGCACTTTCCTGTTTTGGTATCCAATATCGTCACCGGCTATCATGAACTCTCTCCACGACTGGGGATATCGAGCCGAAAGATATCCCTGCGCACAATAATCTTTCTTCTTCTTCATCAACATGTTTACATCTTGACTGACATCGTTTGACAGACGTCTATCTCACCCCACGCCATCTCCTGAGCCAACAATTAAGAAAAGTGCATTGCCCGCAGCAAAGGTCATTCCACAAACCAACGTGTCTTCCTCGTCCCTGAGCTCCAAGTTCGTGGCTCATTTCAGCAACTCAAAGCTACGCAAGGTGTCGTCTTCTCACTCAGCGAAAGCGGTTTCCAGCAACAGCAACGGAAACGCTACGAACAAGCTTACTCTGCATGCAGACAATCGCGGAACATCCATAGATTCGACGAGGACTGCCACCAGCACCATACCAGCACCCACACCTGGTAATGCTGTTATCACGATTACATCAGCGCCCGACGATTTGGAAGCGTACAGTAATATATTCACACTCTCAAAGGCAAAGAAAACAACAATATCAAGACGTCAAACATCGACACCGGCGTCCGAATATCGCGATAATTACAACAAAACTGAGCCCAGTAACCCATCAAGTCCGTCTTCCATCTGTCGATCAGACTCTTCCGCTCCGACTTCCCCTGTCAGCCCGGTACCAAGCTCCTCTCGGAATGAAACGAAAGAGTGGGACTCTAGGAAACAGACTGAAGGCAACAAATCCTCTCGACTCTATAAACGCACGCCAGGCCAGAAACGAGGAGAGGATCCTACACGAGAGGACTCTGTGGATGAAAATGTCCTGTATCTACGTACAGGGGATCTTACTCCCACCATAGATGTTACCCCACCACCTCTACCTACTAAAGCTGCATCACCGACTCCTCGCCATCGGTTGAGGATATCCTCAGCTATCAAGGACACGCGCACGAGTGATCCCCCTTCTATTCCGCTTCCCGACCCTCCTCTCATGAAGAATAGTCCCCCTGCTAGTCCGACTTCTCCACCAAGTTCTCCCAGATTGGCAACGATGCCTCGTGCCCCGATCCTCAGGCGTCCCCGAGCTAATACTACAGGTTCAGTGCCACTGTCTCCTGTGTCTGTGGCCATGAGCCCCACTCCGTGGTCACTCAGACAGAGCCCTAAGTTTCCGGGCGAGAACTATGCTGTCAAAAAGAGTTTGAACAACGAAATTTCCGATCTCGATGGAATGACGGTAGAGCAGCTCAAGGAAGCTTTGGCCCAGCGTAATCAGCAGTATGCCGAGCTGACGACCCACTTGCTTGAAGTCACAAAGAGCCATGCAGTCGAAAAGGCTGTACTCGAAAAGAAGATTGCAGCGCTAGTTACGGAAGTCGCCAGGAAAGACAAGGAAATCCAAGGGTTCACTTGGATGCTCAATAACCGCGGTACTCAGCCTGTTACCGATGATGACGTGGACTACACCAGAATTCCAGGACCACGCGTCCAGAGAAGTCATTCGACAGCTTCGAGTAAGCTGTCATCCCGCCGGATGCAACAAGGGGATGATTCTGGGGCAGAGTCGCCTTCAGGAGCTGAGTCTGTGCCTGGCTCAGGGGGATCTGTCCGTTTGAAGAGCGGTCTGCGCCCCCTCACCCTCGGCGAGTCGGGCTCCTATCGGTCATCAATATCAAGCAAGGCCTCGAGTCGCGGGCCGACCTTCGACACCGGTCTCTTGGACCAAAGGACTTCGGTTTATTCCCTCTCGTCAACCGTCGCAACGTCATCGAGCTCCTCCTTCCTCCCTCCCAGTCCTTCCATGACCCATTCGTCCTTATCTGCGATCCCAGAGATATCTGTTGTCACGGCCTCTAGGGTGGCATTGCCGCGAATCTCAACGTCCCGGATGGTAGACTCGGCATCGGAGTGGGAGACGGACCCCGGAAAGAAGTCTTACGACATGGTCCGGCCCTCCAAGAGCGTCTCCGGATCCTCTTTCTCTTCTTCTTCCGCTGCAACGAGTGCATATGCGGCAAATCTCAAGCGTGGACGTCCGCCTTCTATTGCACAGGTTCTGCAAAAGTCAGGTCCTATGGATGGTGTTGAGAAGCTCCCACCATCGCCGACTGTAGCTCAGGCGAGATAAGACTCACTTCAAGCGGCTATAATGTGCTTGGTCCCTAGTTCAACGCTTCCTTGCTTCTCTTTCTGTTCTGATTCTATCCAGCCTGCCCGTAATCATCCTCTATCGCTTCCCTTTCTTATTCTCGATTTTTGGCACCTTGAATAGCCTTGGTCTCCATGCTCCTTCACTTGAATGGCACATTGCGCAGACCCAAGCCAAGCCCTTATACACATAAGACCTTCGTTCATCTCTTTCCAACTCCACAGCGTGGAGCCTAGATTACCATATCGTTGAGTTCTTCTATTCTCGCTGACACTCGCATGCCCTTGCTACCCTTCTGGTTCTATTCTACGATGGCCTTGGTATCCTCAACTTTTGGATACTAAAGAGACCCGACTCGTTACAGTTATTGCATACACTGCGTCCCCTGTACAGTAGTAGTACTGCATATATGCATATCAGTATAGTTCAATGTCAACACATCTGTAATTCCTCGCCTGTTATCGTATGAATGGAAGAAATGAGTCAAAATATCCCGAGTTTCAAGGCTTGCGAATTTCTCCTCCAAGCGAGGAACGATGCATCAATCGGCGCGTAACTATTTGTTCATTTCTGCCTTCTGAGCATCACCTTTTGTTATTTTGTTTCTGAAGTGAGTTTCTCGACGCCACATTCCTTCTATGTGTTCGTGTCGCTCCCAGCTTGACTGTTTGGTTCGCGAAATCCTCTAGTTATACCTCAGGAAAGACTCTTGTTCCATCACTAGAAGCTACGGCACATGTAAGCACTGCCCAAACCGTCGGCGGAGTGAGCTATCAATCTTTGATTAAGAGCCATATTAGCTTACTTTGAATCCATCATCTGTGACTAACGCGAGAAATGCTTCCAAGACTGGCTTAGCAAAATCTGCGGAGAAGTCCTTCGTGTAGCTTCTACGACTTCAAATGAATCATCGTGAGCTATCAGACTAGGATAATCTCTTTAAAGCTTTTAAAGCTTGAAGACTCCATCCGTTGGGGTCCAAACTCCCTCGATACTCTTGGGATCACCTTTTTTCAAAGAATGTCGTGACCCAAACGCCAGCACTATTCAGAAGTACCGAGATTGGTATTTTCCTATACAAAGCAATAAATCTAGAAAAACACAAAGACAGCAAGCACACAACAGATATGGCAAATGATGAAAGTGAAAGATCAACATAAAGCGGCACTCAAAGGTTTCCCCAAATGGTTCCCCAGTGCCCATGAGGATTGATCCAAGTGTGATTAACGTCTCTGTACTCACTGGGACCAAGGAGGATTGGAAAAAAGACGTCCCTATCACCACTGTCACTGGGTTTCAGCCGTTCAGAGGGGACGTCCTTTCCGATAGGAATCGAATTGAGATCTGAATAGATTTTGAGCAAGACGCTTGGAGAGATAGCCGAATGAAGGACTCACCTTTGCCGTGCTTCTCGATGCCATAGAATTCATTGCACATGTTACTGTAGAAGGTATGAGGAACTACAGAACCAGGCACTGCCAGAAGCATACCCGTAGGGTCCCAAGAAATACGGGTGAGCACGAATTTGCATGTAATCGAAACGGTGTCCCGGTGCAGGGCGTATCAACTAACAAAAAATGGATCCGATCAGCTTCATTTTTTCCCTTGACTAAATTTATATCTCACATACCCCCATGATGAGAGGACGTGCTGATGGTGAAACCCTCTTGTTCCAACCTTTGAAAGTGAAATACGATTGACCTCTATGCTCAATTGGTCGATAATTTATATATTCCCACAAGTCGTCCTCGTCGTTGAAAAGACACTAGGGAAGGTCAGAATAGTATGAGACATAATGAATGAATGCACTCACAACTGGGTGATTGACATTTTGCTCCAGTTCAAAGATTATAAGGCCTAGAGCCCAATAATCGATTTGGAGTGAATATTTCTTCTTATGCGCAGGGGGAAGATCGATGTTGAGAAGCATTTCAGGTGCTTGGTAAGGCCATGTGCCCGTCAAGTCGTAGCTGTATGCACCAAGGCGGCTGATGGCCTTGCCACGAGGGTGAGTGTAGGAGCATCCGAAGTCGCCGATGCGAACATTAAAACGAAAATCAACGAAGATGTTTTCAGGCTTGAGGTCGCGATGTATAATACCTGCGGCGTGTATAGACGATAATCCTGTAGTCTTAGGCAAGAGAAGGATTGGTATCTCCGTGAGGATGAAGGAAGGCTTACTCACCAGTTGCGCCACCCATTTCCTCCTGTGAAACTTCCGCAGGCCTAGGTCCCAGGACTCCAAGACATTTAACAAATCGCAGTCCATCAAATCCTGATATGAACGAGTTGACTACTTGCCGAAGAAGTGAGTTGAGAGTACCTAACTCACCATGATGAAAAACAGATGATTGTGCTCCTTCAGGGAAGCCTCCAAACGCATTACATATGGCACCCAGCTATCGATAGAGGATCTGTGCAACGCCTTATACGCTTTTAACTCCCGAGCTATTATATCATCCATCGATTTCGGAACAATCTTTATACACATTGGACGACCACGTAAGAGTGCTCGGCCATTGTCCATATCGCGAACTGCAACAACTCTCACAGTCGTGTCATGTCTAATTTCATGGATAGAGATGAAAGGTCCCGGGCTATTTGTATCGTCGTCATCATCATCATCAAAGCCCAACTCGAAAGTAGCGTCATAGGATGATGGGTCGGCGGAAACAGTCTGGGTTTTCGTGCGCTCGTCATTCTTTGAGACGTTCTCATCCTCCTGAGAACTCGGGCATTTGCGTTTATCGAACGTCAAGTCGATCTCAACTTCCCCCCGGGTAACTGACTGTGTCGGAGCCAACTTGACCATGTCGGTGACATCCTGGAAGACTTTCTCTTGAGAAACCCTTGGCTGCAGACACAGAGAAACTGGACTAGGAGACAGAGATACTGGCCGCACTGAACCAATTTGCACGATTTGGCACTGCATCTGAGAACAAACCAGGATGAGAGAAGGTAGGGTACCTGAGAACATTGAGGGCGAAAAGTGGATCGCTTTTATTGACCACTCTCGGCTACAATAATGGCCAGGCTTACTATCACTGTCCGTCGTAGACAATGAACGATAGTTGTGGCCATGGAGTAGCGGACAAATCTTAAATCAACTTTTAAAATGCGCCAACTCCATTGTTGTCTATATCTAAGGTAGAAGATGACAGTTTTGAGCTCCATATTTCGGGGAAAGTACTTACAACTGACAAAGGTTGTGACGTCGTTATTTACACAATGCAGCGATCCCATACGATAGTACAATCGTGTTCTTGAAAACAGTTCGAAGTTACATCCAGAACTGCGGCTGGTTTGATGTTCTCAAGTAAGCACAAGTTACAGGACCCTGAATACAATCGGACGGAATAAGTGTATAATTAGTGGTTAGAGCCGTTGAATCGTTTTCCCTCCAGAACTACCTTTCGAATCAAGAGACGGTCGCCAATGCCATTCATGGAAGGTACAGCGGGGCTTTTGAATCGAATTTGTACATTGCAGTTGCATTGCAGAATTTGAGGCGAAATCGGATCTTTCCGTTATGCAACCGACTCCGACGATAGAACATTTTTCAGCCCCAATCACCCCAAACCCCTAATCGCCCATTGTTGCTTCATTGACGGAGACCAGATCATTGTGCTGGTAAGTAGTTACGCTGAGCACATCGCAAGCCGTTCGCAAAGCTCCGATTTGTTACGAGGGTGGCAACTGTCTCAAACCTTGCGGCCACTCGGCCACTCTGAGAGGATATCTTGAAAGTCCTCCAGGCTGCTAGACCCTAAGATCTCAGGGACATGAAACAAGCAAAATCAGAATGGATGCTCGTTGCTCAGACTTTGGAACTCACGTTTTGGAGACGTGCGATATAGTGAACTGACCTACTTCTAAACGTCACACTTGGCTTTTCTGCAATTCTGCGTTTTCTACCTGTACTCTACTTTTATCTGAGGCGGATCTCATCTTTTCTTGCTTGTGATTATTTCAGGTGTTTACTTGATGTACACAAACTGGTACTTGCCTGTCTTTGAGATCGAGGGTGATTACGAACTTTGGTCATCGTGCACATAATACTCACTGGTACACCGTCACTGTAACACTGTGGTCACGATTTAGTTTCACGCATGTTATCGTCTCGTGTCGTCTCGTGCATATTCTCTCCACCCTCGTTCAAAAATTGCCACTGTACATTATGACCGATCTATGCAACGATCTATGCAAAAACTGGCGGTCGGTATTTTTCTTCTAAGTTCTATAACAGTAGTAATAGCATGAAGAACCCATCAGACTTTTTTGCCTCAGCCCTTAATGTTCCTGGATGTCGGGGGGACCGACACGTTGACCGGTCAATTATTACATACCTCAATCACAATCTCAACTAACGAATTCGGAATGGCCGATGTTTAATTTATCAATAGAACAAACTTCAAAAGACCCATCTGAGCGCCAAGAATCGTGTACAGACACCTGTCTTGTGCGTGCAAGGGATGTATCGGGTTGAAACAAAAATGTACTTAACTTGCCTCTCAGGAATCAGGGCTTGAAGGCACTTTCAATTTTCATGCCTCAAGGCACAACGCTAATACAGCCTTTCATCCTTTGACGTAAAACAGGATGGCTGACGGGGACTCCGCCGAAGACCAATCAGACTACCTCCCACCCCAAACCGCCTCTTCATCGACTTCCCTCAGCGTACCGTTCCTTAGCCTTTCGGCCTCTTCGCGATGTAGCACATCGTCTCCCGCCGGAAGCGCCACGCCTCCCCGGCGGCGACGGCCATAGAAGTAATCATACGCATGCGAAAGGATGAATGCCAGTGGATGGATTGCAGTGAACGTAATTACTGTGATCTGTACACGTCAATTGTTTCAGGGCCATTGTGATGCATTGCATGCAACGAAGGAGCCTACATATACTGGGGCAGGCTTAGGTGTCTCCAGCCAAATGCTGATGCATAGCCAGGTTGCGGCGATACACCATACGAGGTCCCTTTGAAGGACAATGATTACGAGGGCAAACAAGTTGGTAGACATCACGACTGCAAACCCAGACCACGCGTGCCACGCAGAGTAGTGCCGTGGTGAGCCAGGCGCGGTGGGGTCAAAGGATAATCCAAGAGTGACGCTATCAATAATGTCAATCTCCTATTCTTCATGAACAAGGAGGACATACAATAGGGAGTATGGGAAAAGAATAGCAAGAGGCAATGCGAGGAAGAAACGAAGTGGCGCATGAATCAAGGCTGTGTCCACCGGACGCGCTGACGTCGGAGGATGATAGACCAAAAGTGCAAGGTTGGAGTAGGACAATAAGAGAAGAAGAACACCCTGAAATATTGTCGCGACTAGGAACCACTCCAAGACCCATGCAATTGCCCAAAATGCCATCACCCAATTGGCAAAGACGAGCGATACACCGACCGCTTTCGTCAATGTCTGTTTTGTCTCTGGTTTACTGGCGAGAACAAGGAGAAGGCAATAGCCTAATTGACCGAGAAAGATAACCAATACATAGAGAGCGATTGTAGGTGGATGAGGGGAAATTGAGGTAGGATAGTGATCGGCCACTTCAGCAATTGAGGGGGTGGCAAGGACAGCGCAAACGACAAGAATAGCGATATTCACGAGGAGAGAGAGTGGAGTAAGCACTTGAAGGCGGACGAGAGCAAGGTAATCTTGTACAGCAGGATGCGATAGATCGATGGGAAGGGACTCCATGATAGTTGACTTCAAGGGTGGGACCTTTCCGACGTCATTCTCATAAAGTGAGACTTTACCCACAAAAAACTGGACACACCCGGAATTGAACCGGGCACCGCCCGCACGATCTCTGGAAGATGCTGAGATGCTAAGCGGGCGTGATAACCAACTACACCATGTGCCCGTGATCTTTGTCATAAGCTATGCTCCTATGATCAGATTTACGAAATTGAGTGTTTAATGATTCCGATATGATTTGGATATGATATGAAAATGATATAAACGTCGTCCAATTGCAACGAACGATAGAATGTCCACAATAGAAACAGATAGTCTGTACATATCCAACAACAATCAAAGAGATCTATTCATAGCAATGAACGACAGCAGAAGAAGTCATCAACAAACTGCAAAACATTCAACTTGTGCCGGGCAGACGAAGCATGAAGAGGGAACTTACCATATGATGCAGGACGGTTTGCAATAAATCAGGTATATAAAAGTCCCACTACCTCTAAAGAGTGTCAGGGGGTAAGGGTATATGATCGTAACGGTCATAAATGTCAACGCTGGTAGATACAGAATTTTAATAGATAAGAGGCAAGTAGATGAAACATGACACAATCGAAATATAAACGAGCGACGCAGCATAACAAGGCATGGACTAATGAAAGGCGGTTTTTTTCGATCACGGTTATGAAGGAGGTAGAGTGGTAATTGAGTTTTCAGAGAGGTTTCATGAATAGTACATTTGGCCTGTAGACCAATATTGCGAGTCTTGATGTTCTACAAGCGGCTGTTGTGAATGAATATACCCAGTGGTTGTCCAAGCCTGAGGTGTCGGCGAATTCATTGGTAGGTGGTCGATGGGTGTACCCCGCCCACTTGAGACTTGATAGTGATGTATCTGATGTTGCTGCTGGACAAGTTCAGCGGGCGCCTTGACGTCGTACATAGTCTTTTCGTAGATTGGGAGTGCCTGCGATACCTGAGATATCATTGCTTCGCCAGGTGGAGTGGAAATCTGGTTCTGCTCAGGAATCGGGCTGCCTATCGTACTCGCCTTGGGTACTTGCCGCTGTTGTGTCGCCTGTGCATCGTAAGACTCGTATCCCGAGGACATATGATAATACGCCTGTGGACTAGGGACAGCAGACTGTTGGACAAAGTCTGGTGGGCTGGGATGGTGCGAATTGCTAGACGGATACATTACGGGTGTCTGTGGGTGCCCAGCCGCTGATCCATACGGTGAGCTGGCCGCAGATAAGTGTCCACTACTCGAGTTGGCATATGGACTCGGTGGACCCCCGTACGTACTGTCACTGCTCGTCGAACCCTGATCGAAAGACCTGATGGATTGATCAAAACTGTGGGGTGCTTCATACGACCCAGTACGGGACGATTGCTGGCTGTGAATGTACCCAGGGGGAGTGAGGGATTGTTGAACTTGCTGTAGTTGATGAGGCTGATGCTGGCCGGCACTGTTGATGCTGAATCGACGACGCTGGCTTGCGTGGATGTCCTCGTCCTGCTCTTCAGTGTAGTGCGGAGCATACTCGCTGGTCTGCAATCTGGATGTGTGTGAGACAGATGACGATCTAGAGCGATACCCATCGTCCGCGATGGACTGACTAATAGGATGCTGAATAGGAGATAGTTGCTGAGGCTGGAAGCTGTTCGGATGCATCTCTTCTACAGGCAACTCCTCGGATGCGGATCCCTCACTTTTGGCCACATTGCCTTTTTTTATCAACCAGCGCCCACTATCTTTTTCTTGATCGCGATTACCAACAACAGGATATGACGATTTTCTCGAGTGCTTCCTGTCATTGCCTTTATTGCTACGAGGCACGGAGTTCTGCCTTTGGGGGGAGGGTGGGATCACAGGCCGATGAGACTGCTCGGACACCGATGACAGACTATCGCTTGTCTTCCCGTAGCAATTGTCCGGGTAGATTTCCATCGGTGTTGCCTCCATATGTCCATTCATCTTAACTCGATCAATAGGCTGCGGCACCTCGAGTACAGCACGCTTCCTCTTGAGTGTGTTTTCCTCGCCCTTTCTACACACATCGGCCAATCCAATTCTCCTCTTCATCGATGTAAGCAGGCGTAACATCTTGCCCTGCGGTGGGCCGATCGCGTCGAGCACCTCCAGTGCATCATTCACTTCCTCAACTAGCACCACAGTACGCCCAGGCTTTGTCGACGCGAACCCAGAGTGAGCACAAATTACTAACGCATCAGTCACCGCCTTCTGCAAGGGATAGAAATCACACATGAACGACATTCCATTCCCAGGGAGACGATAAAGCACACTTGCGGCACGCACAACACCCTGCGCTGCATCAAGTGTCGCCCGGCTTGCAGGGTTCCACGGGTGTGCAGCAGAATATACGCTCGTGCTTGACGAAGCAGCGCCATCCTGAGGAGGCCGCATGAGAGGCACATAAGCAGAGATGATCATGCGATTCGCCAGGACAGCGAGTTCAGCGGCAATAGCTGTGTGTTTTGGACATTTAATTTCGGATGCAGAGGAAGACTCAAGACGGAGTGAGGAAGGGAGGTCCAAGGTCCAAGCCCGGATCTCGGATTCAACTTTCGCGGCTTGGTCTAGGGTGTAGCTACTCTCGCAGGAACAGCAGTCGCAATCGGGATGAGAGAGGCGATGTTTAGCATTTTGGGCTAAGCGGGTAAGGCTGTGGAGGTCAAGATGATGTGTGTCAGGAGAGCTGGTGAGATATCCAGATGGAGAACGTACCGGCAGCGAACACCAAAAAATCCTGTTTCTGCATTATCCAGTATTGGAGAGCAGACCTTTGTCTTTGTCCTTGTTTTTGGAGGAGGAATAAAACGCGGAGATATCCTGACTTTGGTGGGACAACTGGCTTTGGCAAACAATGGACGTCGCTCGTCTTCGTCCCCACGTCCAGTAGACGGGTCACCTTCGTCATTTCCGTCAGCATTTACACCAAATCGCTTGGAAGAGTCTGGCAAGGAGGCATGCGCAATAGCGGGGAATCTGGTGTTGTATGAGTACGACGTTATGAGAGGCGTTTGCTCCAAAACATCAGAAATAAATCTGTAAATCCTTATATAAACATCCACAGTCTGACACATCATGGATAACTCACATGTCGTAGAACATGATATCCCACCAAATCATCCTCCGCCTTTCTTCATCCTTCGTATTCTTTCGCGCTCCTGTTTCTGACTCTGGATCACGTGTAAGTCCAAGTCCACGTGCTGCGTTGACCAGCTTGCCGATCTGGAGAAGGAAAAAGAGTAAGGGCTTAGGTCTCATCAGGAAGACTCGAAAACATGTATACCAGAGGGAAAACGGCCTCCGACAGGACTTTCACTGACGTCGCTGACCCGGTGTGTAGTAGATACTTGACTTGAAGGAGCAAGGCCACCACATGATCTAACTCCGCTTTCTCCTCTTCCGCTTGCTTCGCCTTGATCGCATCCACTGAATCGTCAACGCTTTCCAGATAGTTATCTTCCTCCTTAGCATCTGGAAAACTCTTGTACTCCTCCCAAACTCCAATTGCCTGTCCGGCCAGGGCGTATAAGAAGGAATGATCTACTGAAGTGTCACTGGGAGACTCCACTGGCAGTGCCCCAAGAGCAAGCAAAAGGCACAAACAAGCGAACAGGGGGAGGCTGGGTGCAGAACTCGGCGGAGCCAGAGGCGACGGCGACGGGGAGCGGGAAGATGTATGAGCGCCGAAGACAGCATTCGCTGAAGATGCGTGACGGTCCTGCTCTGCTCGGGCAGCAGCAACACCTGTTTCAGCAAGCTCAGCAACTCTTGTCCAATGAATAAGGAGAGAAAGATGTGGAATCGCTGAGCGGGCACCATCTAGGAGTCGTATACGTACAGCTGGATGAGGGAGATGGGCAAATATTGCTGGTGTTGCGAAAGGCTGTCCTGACGAGGAAACAGAAGATAGTTTACCCTGCGAGGCTGTGTACTCGCAAAGAAATGGATCCTCAGAAATATATTCCTCTTGGCATTGTGTATTATACAGGTGGGGAGGAGGCAGAGTGTGTCGAGCAGTCGCAGTGTCATTTCGGCTGGCCGAGACACCTTGATTCATGAGAATCGTATCTTTGTGATATAAGTCAGAGCCAGAGAGATGCAAAAGCTCGACAGGTAGCTGCTCGAGCTTGACGAAGGGACCGTCCTGTGTTTGGTTACCAGGCGTAAAGATGTCGAGCTGACAATGAGCCAGCCATATATTTACAAGGTCATGCATGCGAATAGATATAGGGGAGGGGATGTCAGCAGTAACATGGCTCAGTCGGGCTATCGCAGAATGTGAAGGGCCTATAAGAACCTGGGCGAGTGGATATGACGACTGGAATGGCGGTGGAGTCTTGCCAGAAGTAATCATAGAAAGAAGCGTTTCAACCTGTATAAGACGGTTATTGATAGAATGTAGGTCGACCTTTTCTGCGGCCGCTGGTGAATAGATGCACCGCGACACAGTATCACGTTTTGTACAGCTCCCACACGGTGTGCGTCTGTCACATTTGAGCTTCAGACGCTTACACTACAAAAACATGAGCTGGAAGCGGGAGAAATAGTGGCAAGATCAGACCTCTGCACAAACGACCGTTATTCGAGAGCGTATTTGGCTGTAAAACTGAAGCGTAAGGATAATACGGTATATGCAGGTCCCCAACGTACGGTGCAGTGGACGTAGACGGTGGAACAGGCTGCGAGTCGTCCATGGCTGCTGTCGTGGATGAAGAATCTCGAGAGGAGACTTGGTTTTCATGGTGTACAAGCTGTCCCTGCATATCCGAGTCGGAACTGGCTTTGCGTCCTCGCTCTTGGTCCTGACCCGATTCGGCAGTCTGTGAAATCATCTTAAATAGTACAAGGCCTCGCTGTCGCCAATCGTCCACAGGGTCCTCCTACGTACGCGTCTGCCAGGAAAGAGGTGCTCTTACTTATTTTTACCCAGTTCTGTCATCTATAAACTTCTGGCATTTGCCGCAGCCCGCAATCACTCTCCAATCACCTCATGCCCGATTTTGAGGGCCCGACCCTGCGCACTCCAATCTCGCTCGATGGGAAGATCTGTACCTTTTGGGGAAAACTGCCCAACAAGTTCTTCCACTCCATCATGACCGACATTGTTCCATACTCCAGAATGGGGATACTTCGCCGACCATGTGCATATCATAAAAGATCATAGGCTGCACGTAACGGCTTCAGCTCTTTGTATTATTCTTTTTGAGGGTCAGAACTCTCGTATTTTTTCGAGATGAAGCATCAGGAACGGTTTTACTATTTGCTGCACCTTAATATCCGTGGAGCTCAAGAGTAATTCGGCATAACGTCTTCCACATGACTGCGAACGGCCCATCTTTCACCACTGTATTCGGGTGCAAAAAACCCAAGGTGTGTACCTTCCTTTTAGTTCTTCAGCGGAAAATTCCAGAACCTGGGCAAGACGAACCTGCATCCATTGCCTAGATTGTGTCTGAAAACGTCAGTCCTCTCGCTTACGAGCGAGAGTCCGGTCCGTTAACTATTTCGGGGTCTTTTGGCCCACGGAACCCAGTGCACACGTCGTCAACCATTGAAGCACATAAAGCACACGCAGCACGGTAATCACTTTCAAACACGCTTCTGAGTGCATACTAGGTCCTTTTAATATGGATTTCCCTCAAACTTAAGAGTGCCAACATGACGAACACAAAATGACTCGCTTCGTCAGATCCGGCGGCAACTTCACAAATCGCTTGTGAATTATCAAAACTCTATCACAAGATCAAAAAAGGCATGTTCATACCTGCATTTCAGGAAGTGATCATCCGTGCCGCGAGGGTCAGGTATCAAATCGGAAAGATTGATTTGCACCATTTTCCCATATTGACATCGCAGATAACAAAAGCGTGGGTCACAATTACATCTTTGTAACAATCTGATATGGTCATAGAAAACATCTGATAGTGCAGAAGCCCGGTGCAACCTTTGATAAGCCATGACAACAAATCGCTACAGTGTGATTTTGATATTTTGATAGCGAAGATAGGAAGACAGGCGGAGACCCTCACCAAGCATCCCGATTCGGGGAATACTCACAAAGTTGTATATGATCCCGGCGGCATCCTACCGCTAACTGTCAACGTGCCGCAAGCTACCATGCATACAATGTATCCCTGAGCGATGCAGGTCTGAGCTCATGCGAACACCTAATTGATTTTTCAGCGTTCTGTAGAATCACCATACCTTGTTTTGATCTTTCTGACGATGAATCAGTCAGGACGGACCCGCAGGCAACACGAAACAGGAGAATTCAGTGATAACAACAGGAAGTGATGTGGTGCAGACATATAAATTAGATGTGATCGGGGAACTGATGGGCCTGTATAAGAAAGTGTTTTCGATGCCTTACTTCCGTTTATGGACGGACCTAAAAGAGTGAACAAGAAGAATTCCATGGAAAATGAAGTTTAATGGCAAAACGAACTCGTAATAGATTCTTCTCTCGCTCGCAGCACTGTTTCGAGATCACGAAATTGCAAGGGGCTTGTGCACATGTACCCATTGTACATGTATACACGATCATCAGTGATATAAGTTGCAATTCAGTGACCGTTTCGTATCATCAAGGGCAGGATCCGTCCATGGTAAAGGTAAAAAGTAGTGATGGTGAGCTTTACACTGCCCATATCTCAGTGATAGCGATGGGAATTGCCTCAGTGAATAGACTCTTGTGGTGTGAACTGCCTCGCGAAGTTTCACATCTATGGTTGTTGTCCCGGAATACGTAACACAAGACTGAAACAAGGCAGGACATGTGGATGACTACAGTATAGTGAATGAAGTTACATATGAGCCCCCAAGTCATGTGTGGGCGGTCTAGACTCATTGTAGTTCATTGGTAATTACTGGTAGGTACCAAATTAGCTGATCACAAAGGATTTCTGTGGAGCCATTGTCAAACTAGTTTGAAACACCCATCGATAGAGGACGTCAACTTTAGAGCATGCCCTGAGGACTAGTTATTCCTCTTGTTTCTCAGTTGAAAAGATCCGAGGAGCGATCAGTATCTCCTGCAACAAGAGCATGTATCCAAAACATCTCAATCCGTCTCTCACAGGCTATAGAATGAGCAAATTCAAGCGATCATGATCAATAAAGAAAACCTCATGGTGCGACCAACAACAGGGCAAAATCAAAGGGGCAGTCGCAATCTGTTGAAGTGTGGTAGATCCGGAAAATCATTTTTCACGTGTAACGTTTCCCAAAAAAAGTCAATGGCTCAGGTCACCGTCGTTTGTCCGGGCCGAGAACTTCATCTTCTTCCTACCAATTCTACTAGTATAGAAAAGCGCACCATACGAATGACTTAATCCACTTCCTCTATCTGTGAGGTCTATTCTTTTGGGATTCGTTCCATATCCTCAGGCAGAGAACTCAAAGTGGCTGAACTGTGCATCGGATGTCAAATTGTGAAGAGGAACAGGCGGGGCTCACGGTGCCTGCCAAAGACAGTACCGGAGACGAGAGTCCTTGTCTATCTCCATACATACGGTCAATGGCTGATCATCTGAACATTGTCAGGTTGATGCTCAAATTCTTCAGCTCTTGTCTTTCCTTTTTGGTACTCAGTCGGGAGGCTCTTCCCTCCCTAATAATACTGATTTCATCCCCTGTTTCTCATTCATCACACTGCCGTCTGGTCAAGGTACTTCAACATTCCAGGTAGACTTTCAAGCTTCAAGTTGTATATCTTGCTCGAATTGAATGATTGTTTGCATGCGTCAGGACTTCCTTGCAACTTGAACAGTCTTAAGGTAGGGCTCATGCACAAATGTATACATCACATGACCAAAGAGTGACAATTCCAGTAAAATCCTTATTTTCACTTAGCTCGGTAGTTATCAGACAAATTGGCTCCGACAACCCCTTGAAAAAGTTGATTCAAAGGGGTTGTCGGAGCCCGATTCTTAGATGATGCTTTTGGTGCTGAGAAATATACGTGTTAATCTGTTTTTTTGCTACATCAAACACGTCCCAACACGTTAGCAACACCGTGTCTTGATGCCTGTCACAGACAGGTCACACGTCATGTGATGTATACATTTGCGCATGAGCCCTACCTTACTTTCAGAGCATTTTTACCGGATTGTAAAATAAAGGCACTCTAATCGCCGTCTCGTTCTTTCTATCTTGGTACTATCAGACCGATACGCAACGCGTACATCCTGATATCTAATCACGTAACGTCCGATCTCCCTCCTGTAAACGAGGTATTGAAGTATCCGGGCCGTACGGACGTGGTCATCTATACGACTCCTTCTGCTGATCTCTGAAACTATGGCGTTAAGATTATCATCTGAGAATCAACCCGTCACGACATGATAACCCCTTTGATTATTCAGGGTAATCTTCCTATTCTTGACGCTTCTGTCTCCTCATGTTCAAGGTGCTGCTGACCTCACACATCTGTCATGCCTCTCTTCGCGGGAGGTTTTTTAGAGAATATAGCCAATGGAGAAATTAAGCTTTATATGCATGCCCTGCTTATACCTCGTGAGATAGATGTATCTCTTGATCAGACTTGTGGTTCCCGAAATACACTCAAGTTATCGATGCCGATTCTGTCACAAGCGAAACAAATACGGACTGTCGGCACGGATGGCCATCATATTGCATCCACACCTCACACCAAGGACCTTACGAAGTTTAGGACGTGTTGAGACCCAGCTGACGACCTAGCTGTTCACTTCAAGTGGTATTGAGCAGTAGTTTTTCTATTAACGCTCCCTGGAGTCTTTGGTTTATCTACCTTAAGAGGCAAGCAGGATTAGTGCCAGAGATATAGATCACACATGGCCAATCTGAAGTATCGTCAAAATATGCTACTGCTTCTCTGGAGTCGTAGTTTTGCGTGTATGAGGACTTCACCTCAATTAGATGTCAAGTTGTGGCGCCCGTGTCAAACACCGAGCTCACAAGTCACATATTCGTGTCAAAAATCGACCAATAGTGGATGCTAGGAACAATCTTCTGTGATGACTGCGGGTTTGCATACTCGACTTCACTCATATACCTTGTCAGCCACTAATGAAAAGTTCCTATCCTACCATGGCTATGATCGTACTGTGCAATGACTTCATATGTTGTGTAATCTGGATGAACTTTCTCTCCAGGTATTGTAACCTTCACCGCTCGTCGACAGCGAGATAACTAGGAGACCCTATAATTCAACGTTTTGAAGTACTTTAGACCAGGTCCGATACTGGTGATGAGAATTCCACTCTTGTGGCATCAATTATTGCTGCGGGTACTGTCCGTATAGCTCCATAAACGGTTTAAATGTTCCAGGGCCAACCCCAGTTCGCGATTTCGGTGTCTCGTACCTACTGTTTATACCGACTGTGTCGAAGCACCGACATCAACATCTTGAATGGTGATAACGACCACGAGACATGCATCAAGAAATCCGAAAAAGTCAGCCACTCGCAGTACTACATACTGCTTTCCCAAAGTATACGGAACCTGAAAGTGATGGGATACAGCCCACTTCACATCGATAGTGATACGCGTCGCTCAATCCAGCGTTATCCTAGTTCGCGCGGCGCCTCGTTTTCTTTTACCTATCTCAGGATGATCTATTCTTTGTATCATCAGGTTCGACCTTGGCGTCCGGTGACCCAAGCCGAAATAACCGAATAGTTCGCCGGCAGCGCCTTCTTTCAGCTTCTTTGAACAGGAGATCCTTGGATTTCATTAT
This sequence comes from Termitomyces sp. T32_za158, assembly GCA_018857265.1. Taxonomy (NCBI): domain Eukaryota; kingdom Fungi; phylum Basidiomycota; class Agaricomycetes; order Agaricales; family Lyophyllaceae; genus Termitomyces; species Termitomyces sp. T32_za158. The sequence continues at coordinate 24,209 of JABAJZ010013645.1, read as the reverse complement.
CCACGTCGAAACTAACACGTTTTATATGACGCTTGACATGGACATGCGAACTCAGTCCGATCTATGGGTACAGGATGACGTATATGGCATCCGATTCGGAGGCTTCCTCACCTTGGCTGTTAAACGCGCTGGTCCCGACTATGGTAGACGTTGTCGCGGAACACATATAGAACGACTAGTCGCTCATAGAAGACACTCTGGTGTTTCACAGACCTGAGTATGCGAGCAATATTAAAAAGATTGCAGTTTGTTCTTCAAATTCTGGTTTTATGACAGAACGACTTAGAATAGCCTATTGTAATCGTTCTCTAGCTTCTTCGACGTATGATCGCATGAGGCCAATGACTTTGAATAGATTCTGGCTGAACTTTGCTGATGTCGGAACGACGTCTAGAACGAAGGCGTCGTCTGAACCTTCATTAACAATCATCTGCGCATTGACATAACGTTGTAGTGTGTTGAGTTTGCGCTTCGCATCCTCGACAGCTTCAGGGTCACCGTCACCGGCGAGTAAATCAGCTTTATTTGCGATCACCATCCGAGCTTTCGCACTCATGCCGGGCTGGTATTGTTCGAGTTCGTCACGCAGCACCCGAAGTTCATCCCATGGTGCAGGGCTCGAGAGGTCCACAACATAGACAAGGGCAAGCGAGCGCTCTATAGATCGTAAGAAAGAATGTCCTAGTCCCACATTTTGAGCTGCGCGGGCTATCAGGCCAGGGTTATCAGAGATAGTGAATCTGAAGTCTTCAACGAGGTCAAAACGGTGGCCAGGCCGTAGTTTGATCTCGTCCTTCTGAATCTCTTCCTTGGAAATCTGGTTTCGTGTCAAAAGGTTCGCAAGCTCCCCCGTCTCCATGCGTTTCCGGAGTTCCTCCTCTTCCACCTCAGTCTCATCGTGAATCTGATTACCTGAGATACCACCCTCGAAAGTACCGTCTTCTGCAACACGAACGACACCCACAACCGGATTCAGCGTCGTGAATGCGTAGCCGGCAACTTCAGTCTTCGCTCGTCCTCCTGTAAGTGCGCGTAACAATGTACTTTTCCCCGCGTTTGGCATCCCAACGAGACCGATATCTGCAATGAGTTTGAGTTCGAGGGAAAAGGTGATGCGCTCTCCATCTTGTCCTTTTGACGCAAATTTCGGGGAGCGATTCTCAGTGGACGCGAAGTGAGGATTTCCCAGACCACCCGAGCCCCCCGACGCAATGAGAAAACCAGTAGGTTCTGGTTGTTTTATACCCAAAGGGGCATCTACAGAACGTTCTAACACCTCTTCTTTTTCAAGGTCGAGGTAGATGGGTGTTAGAGCCTTCTTCCGCCTTGCTATCCGCCTCTCTCTTTCCTGCTTGTACAAAGTAGTCTCGGCTTCTTTGAAAAAGTCCCTCTGTACGTTGGTTGTTCCAGAGCGAGGGTAATGAAGCCATCTTTTTTCACGCATCTTGTCCCGTTTTTCCGATGGCGTAAGACCTTCAGTAGATTCTTCTTCAGCCTCCCATTCGTCTTTCGTGCGTCGCGTGTCATCTCGTGGTAGTTCTCGAACGACCGTGCCTAAGGGTACTCTGATGATAGTTGGTTCCCCGCTCTTGCCGTTTTGCCACGTCCCTTGACCGTGTCCTCCGGGTTGGCCAATGACTTTATTCGGCACAGAGGATAGGGTTGTTAGCTGCGAAGTCGGTAATATGTAAACATCGCCTCCGCGTCCGCCGTCTCCACCTGAAGGAGGTCCGAAAGGTTTATATTTTTCTCGATGAAATGCCGCACATCCGTTCCCACCGTTACCTTTCCAGGCGTTTTCAAGGCGCGTAAAATGCGGAATTGGTGTACTACGTACCTCCTCGAACAGTCAAGATAAGATGGTCCAGAAAGGTCTGTCCCTATATACAAGCAATTAGTTCCATAGACTCGACCTGTAGGAGAACCACCCACTCCTTGCTTCCGCTTCCATTCTGTTCTCCTTCGACGACACGCAGCTTCAGGATCAGGGTCACGGAAATAATGAGCTGCGGCCTGATCACTGTATTGTCTGGAGGTACCGACACAAAATCTGAGTGAACGAAGCGACGGTTTAAAGATGCCGATTGGGGTCATGGGATGGGAAGACCCGAAGAAATTCACATTTCACACGTGCATGGACTTCATTGAATAACGTAACTCGTTCAATGATTTCTGAGCTCACTGAGACTACTCTGTCTTTCAAAGTCGCGCTGTCCTCATTGATAGGTGAAGGATTGGACCGTTCTATCGGCAAGACTCCTTTCGCTCAGTTCTACATACACGAGAATAAGAATCTTGCTTCTTTCCGGCCTTCCGTGGATGGTAACGTGACATTTTGATACGAGTACACGTGAGACATGAATTTCTGAAAACTCTCTAAGTCTACTGCCACACGAATGGCTGTAACAAGAACGGCCATTTTGTATTCTCTGTCTCTAGGACAACCGTCCGCCCGAAAGCTGGGAGAACGATTCGATTCTGCCGCAAAACAATGCGACTGACTAGTCAATGCGAGTTATGTAATGGGGTAGTGTTTTCCCTATAACACAAGTCTCCATTGAAGATCCGCATTGTTTCTCGTGCCTTACATTTTTTCATACTCCTTAACAAATTGGAGGGAAAGGATTCAGGCCGTAACAGTACCGAGGTAACAACCTTCCCGCAATTCCTTATTTCCGTGATTGCTGAGCAAATCTAAAGCTGCTTACTGTTAACTCTCATTGTTGGTTGTGCCATCCAGATGTTGTCGCATCTCCCATGATAAAGGTTCCTTTCAAAACCTCATTTCGTTCAGATTTCTGACACACTCATTGGAAAGTGTAGTATGGAAGTGCTGGCTTGTGAGAGAACTTCCCGGTTTCTACAGTACCACGAACGAACAGGAGCTTTTAAGCTCCTGGAGATTTGAGCATAAAACATGTAGATCTCCACTTGGCCATATTCTGTTCTTATTAGATTAACGACCACTATAATTATCTGCGGAGGTTGTACGGAGGTCTATATCATGATCCACGAGTTTCATAGAAATGTGGCATTTGAGGCTGTCTTTCGAGATAGACTGCAATCGTGAGACGTCTTAGTGGACTAACTTACAAAGACGGATACTGATGTACTGAAGTATGTACTGACATTTCAATCTTTCAGGAACCGACCACAGCACTTGTTACGAAGTTGTTGACCACTTTCACTCAAAACGCTGTGCATATATCTTACAGCCAGTCCGAGCACAGTGTATGCAGTCAACCCCATGTAGAAGCTTAGACGCTCAAGAACAGGACTTAAGGATGGGAATTCGTTCCTATTCTGCGTGGAACTTTCTTTCAATTTCCTACTGAATCTCTCGGACCTCTATACAATGTTTCCAGGCTACCGTAATGTCCAACAGACAACTCCAGCTCGGGAGGGCACGAAAACGACCAACTACAACAAGCCTCGCTATGAGACTGTCAGCATCGAGAGCCTCTCTCCCAAATCTGATAAGTGAGTTGAGCGCGTCGTTGTACCCGAAACGGCATCATACAATGCTGATTCTAGGGTGGTTTCCCCTATCCATAATGAATACGAGGTGAGATTCAAGACGCAATTTACTTTACTGTACTTGTCAGAGCTGACGGGCGGCGGAAAATACAAGCAAAAAGGTTATTCAACTGCTAGTGGCCAAGCCTTGCGCCTCGCGGCTGAGAAAAAACACAAGAAGCAGCTTGAATCTCAAAAGGCAAGTCTAAACATTTCATAAGCGCTCAAAACGCTCACGCGCTCACGTGTTGTCCGGCGCGCTCGCCTCAAAAGGTCTCTAAACCATTAGCGAGAAATGAAAATCCGGTGGACAAGATCAAGAAGTCCAAAGTTACGCTTGTCAGGCTGATGACAGAGTTCACTCTTCCGGAACGCCTTGATTTTGTCGACCAGCCAAATGCATCCGACACCTCCCCAATCGGATTCCTTGCCTTTGATGCTCAAAACAAGCCCGTCCGCGAGTATAAGGAAGCTCTTATCCAACTCCAGACAGACATCGACCACATTGAGAGCTTTGACAAGCTAGAGATCAGAGCCTCAAGGAAAACACTGATCGACGTAATTGAGGAAGCACTACATAGGCTCGAAAGTTCTATCAATCAACGCCTTGAGCAGTGGAGAAATCTTGATGCACACGCTGTGAATGAGAAAGCAGACATTAATCCCTCAGTTCGGTATGTTCTCACTTTATCCAGACAGACGTATAATACATAGCCTATCATATGAAAATTACAGGCTTGAATCCTCTTCCCGCCCCTTTTCTTCTCGACGTATGTCGTCGAATTGGAAAGGATCCAAAGCGCAGGTCGATGTACACTCAGATTACGTCAAAGCTGGTGGAAGTCCAGTTTGCGCGGCTGGACAGAATTATCATGGACCAGTCAACCAATGATTTGGATCAGTCCTTGATTGATCAGATCTCGTTGTGGACTGGCAGCGTTATCTAGACAGATCCTTTCCGGACGTTTGCGGTGTAGGATCATGTCAGAAGGTTTTATCACCGGGAACACGGCATCGACACGTATAAGCAGATAAGTTACGTTTTTTGCGTCTTTCTCTCACATCGTGATACCATGAAATTGGTCTTCATAGCAACTCATGAGACACACTTGATTATTCTTCATTTATGCAGTATCTTTATGCCTTCTCCTCGTCTCGTTTGGTCCTTTGTCATTCCACTGGATGTACACATCAGCATTTGACTATGCAATAGACATAGTGTACGTTATAAAGAGCGTAGCCACATATCAGGGATTTCAGGCTTCTAAAAATAAAATAAAATGTAGAATGTCCCTGGGAGGATTCGAGCTTCCGGCTTCTCGGAGTAACAGAGCCACAACGAGATGATTTAACCACTAATCGACAGGGACTTACGCACACTTAAGTGTCAGCGTATTAATACGAAGATGCTGGACAGTCAACCTTTAAATTTACTGTATACATATCGATTGGACTGCGTTACAGTGCGGAGGACTGACTGTTCACGAAAGCCGGTTCGTTCAGCAAAATGGATCTAATGCTGACCGGCAGATTGTCCCTGGGAGGATTCGAGCCTCCGGCTTCTCGGAGCAGCAATGCCACAACGAGATGATTTAACCACTAATCGACAAGGACTTACAAACACGACCAGAATATCATCCATAAAGCGTACGAATTGAAAGGAAAAGGATGTCTCATCTGGCATGATCTGCAGCTGAACATATTATGTCGCTGTGTAATTTTTAGTCAAAGATCTCCTATGACAACAATCTATCCGCAACAGCAACCACATCGGCCATCTCCCTCGTGTCATGCACACGTACTACTAATGCTCCTAGCTGGACTGCATACACGACGGCTGCAGCTGTAGCCCAGACCCGCTCTTTTGGCAACGTCTCTCGTCCTCTGTCTCCCTGCGCAAGAATCGCACCAAGAAAGGACTTGCGCGATGTTCCTACTAATTGAGGATACCCTCTCAGGGGATTTCTCTCTGTGCAGAAGTTTGAGAAGCTACTTTTGAAGAAGAGAGTTCACGAACTGCCGTCTATCTGAACGTCCGCCACGATGGTCGAGCCGTCCCTCAGAACTTCCAAATTCCCTTCGACTGTCTTGCTGAATCCAATGCCGGGATCCACAATAACCATCCACCGCCGCAAGCCACCCTTCCCTTTAAGTACACGCTCGATCTTGGCTCCGAGTTCGGTCTGGACGCCGCGAATGACAGCACCGGGTCCAGCGCCATAATGGCTATAGTCCTTGTTCTTCCCGGCATCACCCCGCGAGTGCATTAGAACGACAGGGACGGCAAACTCACGTGCAACGCTTTTCATGCCAGCCATAGACTCTTCCGATCGCTGTATAGAGTCAGCATTCACCAGTGGCCACACATCTTCACGACCTGTAAAAGCGTAGACATCGTTGATGCAATTTGCTCCCGCCAATATCGAAGCCCTTGCTACCTCCCATCGGAAGGTATCAATGCTAATGAGAGCTTCTTTCGAACGGGCGTCAAAATCTAGCGAGCTGGCGTCCGAGCCTCTTATGGCCGTGACAATGGGAACAATACGGTTTGTCTCTTCTTCCGTTGAGACGAAGACAGCTCCAGGCCTTGTCGAATATCCGCCAATGTCTATTATAGACACGCCGGCGTCGAGTGATTCATGTATGTAAGCCATGGCTGTTTCGAGCGTGTTGTGTACTGCGCCGTCGGAGAAGGAGTCGGGGGTGGCATTGAGAGTCGACATGAGATGGGTTTTGCGTTGAGTTGGGTATCGAGGAGTTTTGCTCTTGGTGATGGGATATGTCCAGTGTGTCAAAGTCGGAGGAACGATAGGTACATCTGGATGCGTCCAACTGTAATCTACCGGGAGAGGATATCGAGGAAAAGGTAATATTCGACGCATTGACGGGTCTTCTTCCGGAAGCGCATCGACCAGTTCAGAGATACTTTTTTCGAAAACGGGGTGAACGAAGTCAGGAATCATACTGTGCATTGGTAGAATCAAATTTAACAAGATAGAAATTAATTTGCCTACTCATATAGCGGTCGTAAAACAAATTCTCGTTCAGAGACCTTAGGATGTGGAACAACAAGCTCTCCCAATAAATTTTCCAGAGAGTTTCTGTCGCCAGGTGAACGAGTGTCTATCACTTCTGTTCCGTAGAAGACGATATCGAGATCAACGGCGCGGGGTCCATTTCGAACCGAAGGAACACGTCCGACAGTAGTTTCAATGTGTTTTAAAAGCCGAAGAAGAACTAAAGGTGGAATATTCGTCTCGATCTACTTAAATATCCGCAAATTAGTTGGGGTCCTGATGAAACGAGAGCGACGCACGAGGCACGCGCAATTGATGAACGAAGGTTGATCAGTGACGTACATAGGCGAAGTTTCGTACATGAAACTAGTGTCCACTACTGTAGCATAAACATCTGCGCCACATTGTTGGAGGTCCTCAGGCGACAAGTTTGCTTTTGGAAGTTCCAACAGACGGAGCGCAAGCTCAATATTGTGAAATCGATCACCCAGATTCGAGCCAAGTGCAAGGGCAGCGACCAGAGTTCCACTAGACGGTGCAGACATTTGTGCCTTGGTGTGAAAAGGTGGTGATGTTACTGCTCACATTCTATGCATCGACTTGGAAAATTGTCTCCGAGCCGGGCCGGAATTGTTTGCCACGACCAAGCGACGTAAACATGACACGTGCTTCACGCCCCAAGGGACGGTGGACTCCCCATCATTGTTTCCCTAGCGCGACTTCTAGAGTAACATTTTGTTCTAGCCTGACCTTTGCATATTTCTCGCCCGATGTTTAGCGAGGAGCTCAAAACCTTCAAGAGGTTGGGTATACGCCATGTTCGTCTCGCCAAATGGCTATTCCGAACTTGATTATATTCATCGAACTTCTAGGTTCTCCTTCAAGTTTTAAACTTTGCGACGGTCATTGCATCCGGACTCATGATTTGGAAAGGACTTGGCCTCATAACAAATTCCGAGTCGCCCATTGTTGTCGTATTGAGGCACGTCACTTTACATTCGCCGCTGGCCATCACTAACTCATCTACTTCCTGACAGCGGTTCAATGGAACCCGCGTTTTATCGCGGTGATCTTCTTTTCCTTACGAACTCAGCTTCAGGACAGTATCGCACTGGTGACATCACGGTGTATAAGATTCCTGGACAGGAGATTCCCATTGTTCACCGGATTCTCGAAACACATGATCTGGCTCAGAAGAAGAAAGAGTACGTTTTATCTATCTACGCGTCCGGTTACAGAACCTAACTATTCCTTGTGTCATTTAGCAAGAGAGCGGGACTGCCAGCTAAACAACTACTATTGACAAAAGGAGACAATAACGCCGTCGACGATGTAGACTTGTATCGAGGTATAGACTGGCTAGAGAAGAAACATATTGTAGGGAAGGTCCAAGGGTAAGTCTATCCAGCATATAGACATTCAGAACTGCGTTAACTTCCTTAGGTTCCTTCCCTACGTGGGATACATCACGATTGCGATGGTGAGTTGACTGTCTTTACAGTTTGTATACTGATTAATTTATGTCCCTTTTTTGTGTTTAAGAATGACTTTCCACAGTTAAAATATGCTTTGTTAGGTAGTCTCGGTTTGTTGGCACTCATTCAACGAGAATGAGGCAATACTGATACATACATTTTTATGTTCCTGTAATATTAAATTTGAAGGTCACTTTATCTCAGGAATTCATATTGTCTTCTTAGCATGCTAGGGCGCATAGACTCAAGCATGTCCGGTAAGATATGCAATTCCCATGAATTTGGTATGGAGTGATTCCTGTAACTGAAAGGAAGTAATGGAGTCTTTTTATTTGCGTCCAAAGTGAAATGTTGTAGGCGGGGCGCTGTGAAAGCGACTGTCTTCATGGCCCCCTCCCAGCCATCATGGTCTATATACAAATACAAGTCCTTTAGTGCAGGAAGCTGTTCTAGGGATGGTAAGACAAAACCCGCCGGTATTTTCTTCAGCGAGAGATGCGTCAATTGAGGCAACACAATTTTAGAGTCAGCTAGCACTTGAAAGGCATAGTCAGAGATGGAGACACTCTCGAGGGCGTGTGTGGAGGGGAGTAACCAGGGGCCCGTACTCGGATTTGAAAGGCCAATATGATAGATGGCGGACACCGCTGCCCTTTTCGAGAATAATCCTGGCATTAGTTCGGGGCATTTCGCTGAAAAAAAGAATGTTCTGCACTACGGTAGCAAAAAATTCAGCTAGCCTTTTCTGAACCATCGGTAGGATTCGGTGAAACTCGGCGATCCCGGGAAGACGACAAGGTAGATTCCACGTTGATGAGACCACGATGAGGCTCTTGTACATGATTTTCTCGACAGAATTGGATGTGCTTAGAGACGACTGAGAACGTATGAGCATATGTAAGCCGCATGCTTGAAAATTAGTTCTTCGATTTCTGTGGGAAGGAAGATTTTTGACATGGCTAGTGCTTTGGATATCAGACTTAGTTCCAGATAGTTGGGGTCTGGCTGAACATTAGCACAGAAAGTGAATGATTGACAGCCTTGCAAGAAATCTTCGGCCGACCTTGATGTCACGGAGGTAAGAGGACTGGATACTACATACTAGAGAAGACTCACTACAGTTCAAAATTATGTCGCAGCTACTTCTTTGACCAGGCGGTGGAGCTTTGGTTCACTGTGATTGGCATAATATTCGAAAATCACGCTTGTGCACGTGATGTAGGCGCATTTTCAAGGAGAGCGCTCTTTCAAAACGGTTCGATACATCGATATCAATGTTGTGAGCGCCCAGAGGGTGCCGAAACTGGTTGTGGTCGATACGGAGTTTGAAACAAGACTAGTCGTGGAAGAGATGTTTTCCTTTGTTATTTTAACGAAGTAACAAATGCTTCCCCGCTACATGGTTCCCGTAAAGTTTCAAATTTCAGTATTCACGGCAGTACGGTACTGATACAAAAGTTACTAGAACTTGCGCATGTCAATGCGTAAATTCACTCTGGACTCCAGTAGCCCTTGAGCACAGTAAGTGAGAACTTCGTGAAGGCATTCAACGGGGAATCCTCACTTTTCTTACAAGGTCTGAGCCCTACAAGACGGGCAAGCGCCTTCTACTCGCGCTCCCTTCTCGTAACCAAACTATCATTGTCCAAGTCGTTAAAATGTATCCCCCGACCCACTCTGTAGTTCTCCTGGTCAACAACCTTAGTCCTTCCTCGGACATTCCCCCTCAAGCGATTTTGAAGCTTGCTGATCGCCGTTTTGGGTGTTCCCGAGAGGAAATCCTAAACGAGCCGGCGTGGCCTTGGACACTAGACACAGAGCGCCACTTTCAAGCAAGCCTTCGTGCTTACATACAAGCCCATGGTCATCCTCCCAACTTGAAATCCAAGATTCAATGTAATAATAAACCAGAGGAAGAGGGGGAGGATGAGGATGAACCGACGTGGGTGCGGGAACTCCGGCATTGGAACACCTTCAATTTCGTCCATCAGAACGAGAAATTGGCATACTCATACTTAGAAGACGCTCAATCGCGCGGCTTTGTTCCCCGATGTTTCGGTGCATTCCGCATTGCTATGTCTTCTGAAAAGGTGCATCCCTCACTTGATCACATTGATGGCCTCATAATGGAATATGTCCCCGGACAAACCATGGGGGAGCTTGAACCAGGCATTGACATATCCGACGAAGATGCAGAGGAAGTGTCCCAGAAGGTCCTGAATCTTGGTCGACATATGCGGCACTACGGTGTTACACATAATGATGTACACCTCAACAATATCATTCTCCGCGCACCATCTAACGATCCAGTTCTTCTCGACTGGGGTCGCGCTGATGTAGAGGATGCTCAGAATAATTGTTCTGCTGAAGAAAATTGGAACAATCATGGACTGCGCCAAGATTTTGAGTTTGATATTCGGAAGATCCTTCGATACGGTCGTCCGTGGCATCGATTTAGGACTCCTATCTCTAATGAATGCAGAGAAGAACAGGCACAGCAGGTGGGTTGGAAAATTACCAACTTTTGCGTGACTTGTCATACCCCTGAAGAGTTGGAGAAATTGTATTACAGAGATCATAGTGTACTCGACGAGAACTCTGGGTTGCTGTGGAAAGTCAAGCCAGATGTCAAGACTCGACCTCGTTTTGAACCATTCGAACCCCTGCATGAGAAGTAGCATCCATCATTCCATGTTATTCACATCTTGGAGCGTCTTGGACTGGCGTTGAGGTAATGAGGAAGCTGGGTTTCATTCTGTTGAGCTGCGAGGCACATTTATATCGCAGAGAGACTGATCAAGGAATGACAACAGTACTTACATGTGGATATATTTTTGTCCACTGCGTTGGAGAGAAGACGCGAGAATAACTAAGATCTCTATCGAAAGGGCACAGTCAACGTTAAATTTCAACGTTCAACGTTCAACCTGAACATCGAAATGAATGTGTCCATGGATCCTTCGACCGGATTCATTAGGGGTTCAAACGTTCAAATACGACGATGTGGGCCATCAGCGCTCAGCGCTCATCCTTTGAGTCAAGGTAGGATATATCCAACTACATAGGCAGTCGACCAGTCAAGACCGGACAGCATGTACATACATAGGTCCAGAAAAATGCAGGTCGAAGCGATGGAAGAAGTTTGCGCAACACGCGCTGAAGTGACTGGCGGCGAGGCGTGACTCAACGCGGAATCAGATAGCCACTGATCAAAATGAGTTCAGTCTGAATCAGTCAGAACGTATCGTGTCAAAAACGCCAGATTCAATCAATTGATAGTCCCATATTCAATCTTGACTTGGAATGATTTCACTGGTGGTAAGCAAATTCTGATCACTATCACACCAGCATACTAAATCCACAAAAAGCTGGACATGATAACCGACTTACCTCCCGAGATTGAAGACAAGATCTTTGAATGTGCAGCACGTTTGCATCCAAGACATGCTCCAAGGTTGACCATTGTATCAAAGCGAGTTCCTCGAAAGGGTCATTTACGAGAAACTTGACTTTTACCCAGTGCAGACACAACTCCACTGGCCGCGTTCTGCCGAAGTCGCCACCATACAACTGTTCAAATCCACTCTCCTTCACCGCCCTGCAGAATTCCTCACCACGCATATCCGCAGTGTCGCTTTCCAGGATAGTGTAAGACTCAAACTCCCTCAAGTGCCGGATGTAACCTCTCTGATATTCCCCTCTGCACACACACTACAAAGTCTTATGACAAATAGAGACGCTCTTGAATTCATGGCAAGCTCCAGCACTGTTTTCCCCAGGCTAAGGTACCTTTGGATAAACAGGTGCGACGACATCCTCGTTCCAGCTCTCGATTGGCTTCCTGCATTGCATACTGCGGACCTCAACGTGTATAAAGGCCCTTGCGTTCATGATTCTGGAAAGGATGATGCGAAAACAATCATGGTCAGCACAAATGACTTGAAAGTGATTGGTTTGAATGTCCATGAGGATAGCCTGGGTCAAGTCGATCGATGGAGGGAAACCGTGGTGAACCCTATCATGATCAAGACAAGAGTACACGACCCGTTTAGTGATTTTGTGTTGGAAAGGTGGAGAGCAATGGACCTTGGGTCTACCATATTTGGGAATCGAAGCTGACAAAAAACAACTGTGTGACAGGAGAAAGAAGCACCGGGGCGTGCTGTGGCGCGCCATCATGACGGTTTTCACGCCCCTCACCGGATGAGCCACGCCCCCGGGAAGGCCTCATTGCGCCGCTTTATTAGTGGCTGCTCATATCTATCATGGAGCTGGGGTCTCGGCCGCCGCTATGTAGGATGGTCATGTACCTGGGACAAAGGAGGTGCTCGGTGCCGTGATCATCATTCTATTAATAGTATGGATAGACTAATTTGACAACAAGATGACTGCCTTTTTCCAGTGCTCCTCACCCTACCTTTTTGCCCAGCTTGAATGGAGGAAGAGCCATGTTGGCCAGGCTTATAAGAAATTGTCTGGATGAACAATTGAAGAAGCGATCATTCATCCGTCGTATCAACACAGTGGATCTGCGATAGATCTTTGTTACGCGCGCTTGTGACGACCCATACTTACCAAGCCCATACAAGTAGATGTGATTATCTTGCAATGATGGTATCAGTGTCAGCACTTGCAGGTGACATGGAAGATCAGTCTGAGGGTTATTTGCTGGGTATTTGGCAGCAGATGATTATGCTGCTAAACCTCGGTCTCGGAAACTTCAAGTTCGGTTGTGACAGCGCTTTTCATAACGATAGACCCCTTCCAGTTGACCTTGTTCAGTTGTTTGGCCTGATCGCCGCAATGCCGGGCATGTAATTACGAGGATCTGCATGATACCTTGGGCAGGCTAATTTGCCACTCAGGCGTCAGCTGTAACAACTCTCTCCCCCTCTACTCCTCTCACATACGTCTGAACTAGTGCACATCTGCTTTTCACCTAGTAATGACGCCTGAGGAGCGGGAAGTCATAAAAGCTCTAGGTCTTCATATTAATGGGTGGGCGACCGAAGATTCTGCTGTTCAAGCACTATGTGCTGGTGCGTCACATAAGTATTTACCCATACTACTTGACATATTTCTTGCATTCCAGGCATATTTACACCGATTTTTATCATGGTGACTTGTGCTCATGTAAAGTACATCAGGTTGGTCTCAAGAGCCAGCCATATCAAATGTCCAATTCATCCTCATACTAGGAAGGGAGGTAGAACCACCTACTTGGGCATAATGATAATCATATCCACTATTGGTCTGTTGTCAATGCTTGGGTACTTCTCGTGCCAGTTGATGAAAAGCCTTGTCTTTTTGGAGTTCTTCAAGATGAAGAATGTACCTCTTGGACAAAGATTCTATGCTAATCAGGAGAAAGCGATTCCACTTCTTATTGCAGACGTTTGGCTTCGCTCACTTCCCGTGAGTATCTCACATCAGTCCTCTTCTCCTCTAAATTGAATACTCTTAATTTGTTATCCGTATAGCCAATTCTCAACGACGCCTTCATCTTATGGCGTGCATGGGCCATCTTTGGAAGACGTCCATGGACATTGTATTTGTCCATTGTATTGTATCTAATTTCCTTTGGTATTTATTGTGCATGAGTATTTTTCTTTTCTTGACCCATTGCATAGGGACCACGGTCACATTTCTGGTCACTGTAAATTCAACCAATATTTCACAGCCTTCAACTCAGACGCAGAAGGTCTTGCAAGTTATTTACACTTGGACGGCATTTTCCACTATACTTGTTGCCACATCCTTTGTTGGATGGACTCTCTGGTGAGCACTGAACTAATCACTATCTCTCTTCAAAAAAATATGTGTTGAATGATGTAGGAAACACTTGGTATACTTTCCTAGCAGGCATAAGGTCAAGTATCGACCAACTTCTCGGGCAAGGATCATTTTATTCATCCTTGCTGATTCTGGAGCAGTCTATTGTGTTCTACAGGTGTGTAATGTTATTAGCCAACATGTATGTAGTTGCCAATGCACTTGACAGTTTGCTCAATGTCTTCTCTTATTTGTCAACGATCCACGGTATTCGGCACAAGTTGCATATGAGGTCTTTTTGAACATCCTCTTCATTGTTTCGGTGTGTGATAGTCTTTTTACCGCATGTCAGGATTAACATATTCTTAGCTGGTATACCCCACTGTGACAATCTTTCACATACGAGGATCATGTTCGATCGTTGGAGAGCAAGGTTCAGTCATTGAGCTGTATGCAGAAGGTCCTTGAGGAAACGAGGAAAAGGAGGGTTGTCGATGTGGAGCAACAATCTATTGAAAGCTGCTTATTTCCATTGCAAGCCACAAGAAGTTGTTTGACGGAATATCGTTGGCAGTATCTTGATGTGTTTGTACAGGTGTGTAGCTACTAGTACAAGAATGAGAAAGTCCAGCATTGGGAGATCTCCAAAGAGCTCCAAAGAAGAACTTGGTCAATAGCGTTCACTAGCCCCGACTAGCTTAGTAACATGATGTACGATTCATCGCCCGCTTTCAAAGGAAGATCATATTACAGCGCTTTTCATAATTATTATTTAGTTGTTTGGCCTGATAGGTGCCCAAACTGCAGGACACTTGATGTGAAATTCGGAAATCACATTTCTCATCATGTGTACCGAGATCTAGAATGAATCGAGGCTCTTGATAGTATCAAGTGACTCTGCGTTGTGTCTTTCGTTGTGTTGGGTGTCAACTTGCATATCACTGGGTCCACACGCGGGAACAGTCGTTTCCGTGAGATCGTTTAGGGTTCTACTCATATCAGTTAACGATACCAATCCCGTGGTCAGTTCATCTTCCTACTTACATCGTCCCCTTTCGATCTTCTGTTCATCTCTACGCAGCACGTAGGATCCATAGGGACGGGTACCTCCGCATCTCCACAATCATGCCAGCCTTTCTATGACCACACCACGGAGTACGAGTGCTACGCAGGGAGGAGCGCTCCTCTTCTCTGAATCCGCTGAGTCAGTCTAGGTACAATCAACACCCTGCGCCACCACCAACCTCAAGAGACCCAACGCCTACCAGCAGCCGTTTCAAATGAGATTATACAAAACAGACAGATAATAATACAGAAAGCTATAGCAGGGCGGACACGAAAAAAAATTCGAAACGACGACCAGAAAAAAAACTGGGGCGTGGTGGGTGTGGGCGAGGTGTGGGCGGGGGGCCAGAGAAATAAGCAAAAGAAAGGAGAAAAGAAAGTCAAACGGCACGTCATAGAATCTGTAGCACGAATCGAACCAAAAAAGAGAGAATATAGCAGTGGAGGGGGGGACGATGACGACGACGAGGTAGGTAAGGGTCCGCAACTTTCCCATTCCCATTCCCATTTCCAGACGTCAAACGTCATGACTCGCCCTCATTGTTCAGCCTATCATTAACGCGTTGGCGATGCTGCCTATTTTTCAAATGCACTTCATAGTTGGCCAGCGTCTCGCCCGGTCCGGGGGTATACAGCTGACACCACACACACACACACGTGTCATCAGCACCTCTGTCAGATCACAACCAAAACCCCGCAACACACCTTTCCAGGACAATCCAAACACTTGATGCGCCACTCAGGCTGGCTCCCCGCATTAACCTTGCGCAAAATCGTCTCAAATCTATCATTCGGGTATCGCGCCATCATCGCCGCCTTGGCAGCGACAAGCCACTGCGGCGGCTGTTCCCCAACACAAACGCCAACCAAAACACCGCATCAGCACACTTCTCTACAAAAAAAAATTATAGAAACACATCATAATACACACACCTCGGCGTTCCGCACCGGACTCATCGGCGACATCCCCACCCCCGCTCCCGCTCCCGTAGCAGCCGAGCCTTTGGCGTTCACAGGCGTCCGAGCAGGCGAGGACAGCTCGCCCCGCGCCATGACGGGCGTCAGCGGGACAGGCGACGCCACGCGGCGCGCGGCCCCGTTCGTCTTCATGCGCTGCGCGAGCGGCGGCTCCGACGCGCTGGACGCAGTCGACACGGGTGACACCGCGCGCTCGTCCTCGAAGCCCCCCGCACCCGCGCCGGCGTCCGCCTCCCCCGCATGCGACCGCGCGGGGGTCTGCGGCTCCGACTCTGCCGGCGTCTGCGGGCGCGTCTGTGTCCTCGCCCCGCCGGCACCGCCGCCGCCCTTCTTCTTCGCGGACGCGACGGCTTTGGTTTGTTCGAGCTCGCGCTTCAGCCCGCTGTGGTACTCCGGGTCTGGGTTGTACTCGACCGGCCGCGGACGGCGATGGCGGTGCCAGTATTTCCCTGCACGCACGCACCGAGTGAGTGAGGTTTTTATTTTCAGAGGTAAGGAAACCACGTACCGCATACACCACACTGGGATTTATCCCCCAACGGGCCCTTGCGGCGCCCGACAGCAATACTATCCGGGCACCCACAGTTCGAACAATGCCACACGCCATCAATCATATTCGGGTGCTGCCCGTCCGCATACTCCTTCTCCTTCGCCTCGCGCTCGAGCTCCTTCGCCCGGCGCGCAGTGACAACCTTGCCCCCGCGCCCGTCCGGCGTCTGTGCCCCCGCCCCCGCACACACACCGGCATTAGCGCCCGCAGCGCCGCCGCCGACAGTGGGCACACTCGAAAGCACGAGCGGCGGCGGGGGGTCATTCTCCAACGGCGCCGGCAGCGTCGCCACATCCGCAGCCGTCGACGGCGTCGGCGCCCCGACGCGCGCACGCGGGCGCAGCACCCCCGCAGGCAGCGGCGGCGGCTTAAAATGCCCCTTGCCCGCGGGCTTCTTCTCCTTATGCATCTGCATCTGCATCGGCAACGCCGTCGCCGCGAGCGCAGGCATCGTGCTCATCTGCGGCATGAACGTCGTGCCGTTCTCGGACGCGACCATGTTCGCGATCGTCAAGCTCGCAGCGGCGGCGGCGGCGCGGCGGGAGACGGGCGCGCTGGCGGCGGCGGCGAGGGCGAGTGTCGCGGGGTCGAGCTCGGGGAAGCCGATGGCTGGTGTGCGGCAGGTGCGGATGGGGTCGCGGTCGGGCAGCGCGACGCCGCGCCGGCCGCGCGTGTTGCGCTTGCGCCGCCGGGTCATGTCTTTCTCGCGCTCTTTTTCGTTGCGGTCGATCTCGCCGTCGCTGAGGTAGTTGAGCGTTGGTGTGAATGCGGAGACTTGGTCGAGGGCCCGTGCGGCGGTTGTTAGGCTTGGGAGGAAGGACATGCGGAGGTCTTCGTCTTGCACGGGCGAGCCGTCTGAGGGGTGCCCCACGAGGAAGAGGGATTTTTGGTAGGTTTGGACTTGTTCGCGGATAGAGTGGGAGATGGCGGTTCTGCAAGGTGTTTGTTAGAGCTGTAGTGGGTAAAATGGTAGACGTACTTGAACTCTCCGTTGAGTCCCAAGTCTTGGACGTAAATCTCTGCGAATTCTTCTGGAGTGACCGCCTCGTTCTCTAGATCCCATTCAAATTGATCATCCAGCTTCATGGATCCAACAATGATATCAAGCTGCGGACGTGTTAGCTACATGTAAAAAAACACACAGAAGCTCACTCTAATGAGAATCCTCATTTCTTCCTGCATTTTGGCCTCGTCGACCTCCATCTCGTCGAGCTTTTTGCCCTTGTCCCAGGTATCATCGTCGTCGGCTTCTTCGACATCGCCCTCGATGCCGTCATCCTCGCCGTCATAGACTCTCCTCCTCTTTCGGCGACTGCGACTCTGCCCCCTCGTCCGGCCGACACGGCGCCTCCAGCGGGCCCACCACCGCTCGTTGTCGTCTGTACGACCGAGCCTGCCGCTCGTCGGGTCCGCCTCCTTCTCGTTGAGATCGACCACGGGCATGGGGACGTCGCCGTCGAGATCAAAGAGGCCCGAGTGCGCGCGATAGTCGCTGAGTTGGTCCTGGATGGACTTTGTGATGACGGCGTGGTAGTTGGGCGAGAGGGCGTAGTCTTCGACGACGGATTGCGCGAATGCCTCGGGCGTCACGACGGGGTCTGTGTCTGTCAGCGTGGGGAAGAAGCGAAACGCACAAACGCACCGTTTAGGTTCCAGACAAAGGTGTCGCGCATCTTGTGGTGCTCGACGTCGAATTCGAGCCTGATGGGGACAAGCTGCTCGGGCTTGTTTACGTCTCGAATGTCGAGCTTTCTCGGTCTGATGCGGATGGTCAACGTGGGTCCAAGACAAAGAAGAAGCGACAGACAGCCTGAGCCCCTCTCTCTTGTTTCTTCTTCTGTCTCTGTCCTTTCTGCGGGGATACCTGACTTCGAATACGTCGCGGCCCCTCCTCCAGCGACTGGCGGGGGGTTCGTCACCAGGCTGGGCACCGGGGACGACGAATGCCTTTTCCCACCACCCTCGAGCGCGGCCTGTGACGAGTTCCCTGCGCATGCGGTCGCGCATGGCGCGGTAGGAGGACTCGTAGTCGCTGTCTATGCGCATCCAGGCCTTGACGTCGTCGACCTCGGCGGGGGAGAGGGCAGGGATGGTGGTGGTAGAGGTAGCGAGGGGGACGATGGTGATGCGTGTTGTGGCGGGGTTGAGGTGTGTTGTGGCAGGGAGGGGCGGGAGGGCCGGTGCTGGCGGTGCGGGTGGCGGGGACTGGGGCGCAGGGGAGTTGGGGGTAGGGCGGGGATACAAGTATGGCTGTATGCGGGCGGCCTGGCGCTGTTCGTCCATCTTGTGCTGGCGGGGGTGCGCGTATGGATCGGGCGACTGTGATTGGCTGAGGGTGGCAATGAGCTGGGCGGGGTTCACGGACATTGGCGGCTGCGGCTGCGGCGTCTTCCCGGGCACTGCCGACAGCACCGCCGGGTTGATCGCCCCCGCCTCGTACGCACTCGCGTTCATCGCCAGCCGACGTGCGGGTCTGCGGGCCGGCTCTCTCTCGCAGGGCACCAAGATGCCCGACTGAACAAAATTCAACTGAACTCGTCACGCAATGTCACGCAACAGAGCGTGTGACACGCCGATGTTGACAGCCCCTCGCGACATGCTCCCTCCTGAGATACAAGACCTCATTTTCGATTTTGCAGCACGTTTGCACCCCGGATATGCTCCCACGTTGACTGTCGTCTCGAAGCGTGTGCAAAACTGCGTTGAAAGGGTCATTTACGAGAAAATTCACCTCCACGAACCAAAATGGCATCCCTATCAGACACCTTACAACAGAGGTGACTCCTTTAGACAGTTCGTGTGCACCCTCCATCGCCGTCCTGCAGAATTCTTCGCCACGCGTGTCCGCAGCATTTTTTTCGAGGACGGTGTAGATTACTACTTCGCAAGACAAGTCCTCGACGCATGCACCGCACTCGAGCATCTATACTTCTGTCTAAGCTATATATCCCCACCAGTCGCAGGCTCTTGGATCCTCTTTCCACACACCCTACAGAGTCTCATGACGAATATCAGAATTCTCGAATACATGGCCAACTCTGGCATTGTTCTGCCAAGGCAGATATGGGCACTGTAAATACAGCTTCTCTGTTCTCGCTGAACTCGACAAAGGTTTATTCATTTTGATTCAAGATTGAGACCAGGCATTCGCTGCGTGTGGGCAAAGAGGAATATTACAGGCCTTGCATCCGGCGCCTGAGTAGATTCAGGTCTTGAAAAGATAGAAAGAAGGTATGTAAGATGTTCCAAACCAGTGCATTTTTCAAAGACGAGTTTTGCAAACGATATCGTACGTTTCTACATATGATTGGCGGCGGCGGTGGCGTCTTCCTGGCTACTGCCACCAGCACTGCCGAGTTGATCACCCCCGCCTTGTACGCACTCGGGTTCATCGTCAGCCGACGTTTGCCGCGGTCTGCGGGCTGGATGTCTCTCGCAGGGCACCAAGATGCCCGACTATGCCCGACTGATTCAACGAACACGTCACGCAATGTCACGCCCCAGAGGGCGTGTCACGCCGATGTTGTGAGCCACACAAGTACACCCTCGCGACAAATCCACCCTCGCGACAAGTACACCCTCGCTACAAGTACACCCTCGCGACAAATCCACCCTCACGACAAGTCCACCCTCGCGAGACACCCTCGCGACATGCTCCCTGACTTGCCTCTTGAGATCCAAGATCTCATTTTCGACTGTGCAGCACGCCTGCATCCCGGATGTGCTCCCACGTTGGCGGTCGTCTCGAAGCGTGTGCAAGATTGCGTTGAAAGGGTCATTTACGAGAAAATCCACCTCCACGAAGTGGATAGGTATTCCCAGGCGACACCTTACAACAGAGCCTACTCCTTTAGACAGTTCGCGTACACCCTCCATTGCCGTCCTGCAGAATTCTTCGCCACGCGTGTCCGCAGCATTTTTTTCGAGGACGGTGTAGGATACTACTCCGCAAGACAAGTCCTCGAAGCATGTACTGCACTCGAGCATCTATACTTCCATCTACGCTATCCATCCACGCCAATCTCAGGCCCTCAGAACTTCTTCTCTTCACACACCCTACAGAGTCTCATGACGAGTATCGGAACTCTTGAATACATCGCCGACTCTGGCATTGTTTTTCCAAGGCTAAGATACCTTTGCTCAGATATCTACATCGGCCACCCGGTCCCAGCTCTCGATTGGCTTCCTGCATTGCATACTGTGTACCTTGA
>JABAJZ010013644.1:24669-45643 GCA_018857265.1 Termitomyces sp. T32_za158 | reverse complement strand
CCGAAATTATCATAGACTTCTGATCAAGGAGAAGGCACAGATCCGCGAGGTGCCGCATGGGTGAGTGTAATATCATAGAAATAAAATTGGATCTTGCGTAATTAGAGTGCTTTGTATAGGACGCGCTGTGTTGATATGGGAGATAACCATCACGCGCTGTCACGCTGATCTTAATAATAACCTTCACATGACAGAAATTGTGTCTCCCAAGAATATCACAGCGCAAGTAATTTGCTTCATCAGAACTCCTCTCCTCCTTTACAACGCTTTTGAAGAAATTTGTTGACGCGTGGGAGAAGATCTCACGTTGTTGCCGCGACGAGACACATTTCTCGCGTATGTCACAGCATGTCACTCAGCACATCACATCATGGTGATGCTCAACTTTGAATGGGCCTGCAGGTTCTTGGCATCAAATTTGACTGTCACGATTCCAATTTCCCTCTGTGCCCTGCACCAAAGTTTCTTCAAAACCACTTATCTGTTGAATGGCCTTCTTCGTGAGCATGAATCTCTGAATTCTGAAGTATGACTAGGAAAACTAAAAACACGTTGTATCAAAGTTGCAATTGAGGATTGATGTCGAAGTTTAACTTTGCTCGGATTGTCCACATGTATAGGATGATATACACCTTCAATTTCGTATGACCGATTTGAGAGAACACAACTGAGCAAGGCGAAGAGTTACGAAGACAAAGTTTAGATAACATCAAATCCAGCACAATTTGTACTTTAACATTTCCCCCACTGAATGAGTCTGGAAGGTATGCATGCTACTGTAATTCGTTGACCTCATTCAACGCCAAATAGAAAACCTTCGAGCCTTTCTCTCGCCAACATGAAGCCTTCTGACGTCGTTTCAGATTTCCATCAGTCCCAAGATACTAGTCGCTGGACTGTCTGATCTCGTCATGAATTTAACAAGGTAAAAAGGGGACGTGGTTAGACTGAACAGTGTAAATATCTTTGCTCTTTTGAAGACTGGAGCATTCATATGATGTTTTTGCTTTACAAATCTCCAAGGATTGTCCATTGCAACGCAAAAATATCAATTCTCTGAATCTTGTCTATCCTGTTGGGACGTGATCAACACCAAGAAGCCCATTTCGTGCCTTTTCATGTTGAGCATCAGCGAGTCTGCGACGTAGTTCCGCAGCGCGAAGGTCAATCGTTGCTGTGTCCAGTTCATGCAGTGCTCGCCGGATTTCCTTTGCAAGGTTCGTGTAATCAGTGGACAAACGTGCTCGTTGTAATTGTAGACGGGATATCTGCATTGCTTGATCGGTGGCTCAAGTTCCATTTTATCGAGAATACTCACCTCGGTATCGAGAGTTTCAGTAAGGCTTGGTGGCAGTTGTTTTATCGGTATGGCTGGCAGTGGGTACTTGAAAGCTTCTGGTACTTGAGCAGTCGGAAGTTTCATGTCTTCCACGGGAGCAGACACAGAGGGGGTGACGGGACTCTGGGTCTGAGAGGTCGGAGGTTGAGGGAGAGTGTTAGAAAGTGAATTTTGAGGAGCAAAGGATCGCCGTTGCCCCCGTGGACCAGGCGCGTGAGAAGATGCGGGGGCGGAAGGAGTAATATGACCTCGAGGGTTCATAGAGGATTGATTACGAGGACCTTTTGGTGGCGAACGAGATCTACGTGCGTAAGAAGGTCCAGGAGGACCACGTTGACGAAAATGTCTCGGTGGCGAAGGTGACCTTGCCCGGTGCTGAGAAGGCAGTAAGGACAACTTTTCTTCTTCCAATTTCTCGTGTCCTTTTGTCTGCTTATCGATCAGAGGTCCTTCTGAATGCAAAGGGGGGTTGAAGGTATGTTTTTGCTCCGGAGGGGGCTGGGGGTACGAGGGTAAAGTTGGCGAATGTGATTTGGTAGGACATTGATCAGCAACCTCACTCGTAATACCTTTGAGAGGGTCATCCCTTACGATGGGAAAAGTTTGGTCTGTTTTCATTCCCACCTCTTCACCAGCTGATACTTTTACGTCTTCCTTCTCTTCCTTCTTCAACGAGACATCTTGAGATGGTGGGGCTATGCCAGACTTGTCTTGGTAAGATATATCCAAATCATGAGTTAACGTTGTGGTCTCTAATAGTCCTTTGTCCTGAGTCGGACCTGGAACTAGATCTTCTTCTGTTTTGACCGAGTCTAAGTATGCCGCAGGTTCCGGACGAGAGGACCGAGACCGAGGTCGTCGAGATACATCACGACTCCGAGAACGAGAATATCGACTAGGTCTATGCGGCGGAGAGCGACGGGGACTATCGTCCACAGAATGATTGCCCAGTCTAGCTCTTTTATGTACAGGAGATCGCGACCGATTTCGGTCCCAGCGACCAGGAGATCTCGAACGGTACCGTGGCTGTTCTGACGGTCAATTAGAAAGACACAGATAAGCATCAAAGTACCGGACGAACCTCGTCTTCCAAATGTATCCCTGTACCTGGCATTCGGGGCATGATAGCTCCTTCGTTCGTACTCACGATGGTCTCTGTCATAGTCAAAAGAACCACGGCCAAAGCGAGCATCCGGGTCTGGTTGCCTGTCCCATCTGCGTGTTCTATTGTCTGTGTCTCTACCTCTCCAATAGAACTCGGTTTCGCGTCGGTTGTCGTATGCGGGTGCGTACGAGTCTCCACCACGTCTAGAATATGTACGGTCGTCCACACGATGAGGAGAAGGACGTGAACGTCTGTCTCTCCCGTCCTGGAAGCGGTTTTGGGCGTCTCGCGAAGGAGAACCTTGGGGCTTGGCGGGAAGACTTGCCATTCAGTTTGAGGGACGAGAGAGGGCTTGCAATGCAAACACTGATAAACAGTTCCTCCTCTATGTCCACTTCATTTTATCCCCTTGCTTCGCTTTCTCAGATAGAATCCACTCCTTCGAAAGAGGACGGTATTCCTGCCGACCTTGAAGAAGATCTCAGAGCCTATGGCTGTAAACTCATCCACGAAGCTGGTATCTTATTAAACCAGTGAGTGTGTTGGCGTTGATCCATGCCTTTAAATGACACCAGTCCGTAGAAAACAAGTTGCAGTGGCCGCCGCGCAGATCATATTCCAGAGGTTCTGGTATGTGACATCCATGAAACAATTCGGTGTCGGGGTAAGTTCGCATCGCATCATGACTTGGGGTTGTTGGGGCAAAACCTCTCCCAGGACGTTGGGATGGGTGCTCTTTATCTGGCTTCAAAACTGGAGGAGTGCACTCTTAGAATCAGGGACTTGATAAATGTCTACGACTTATTACTACAACGAGCGACACATTCCCTCGATAAGAATTCGGGAAAGGCGTTCAAATACGTACCCATGTCGTACTTTGGCAACACATTTTACGATCTCAAAGATGCACTGGTGGTCGCGGAAATGCAAGTCTTGAAAAGACTTGGGTTCAATGTCCAAGTCGTTTTACCATATGGCACTCTCATCAATTATATGCGGGTCCTTGGCCTAATATCTCATAAAGAGGCCTGTTCTCGCGCCTGGGGATACTTGAACGACGCGTAGGTACCATATATTCCTCATTTTTGACCGCTGTCTCATCAAATCATAGTCTTCAAACACCAGTGTACGCGCTTTATCAAGTCCCAACGATTGTCAGTGCCGCGATACTCCTCACCGTACGACATCTGAACATTTCACTTCCATCGGCGCCTCCTAATTGCTGGTGGGAACTATTCGACACATCGTGGGAGGATCTCTGGAGTGTATGTGGATATGTGATGAGACTATATCGAAAAAGAAGTACCGAGGATATGAATCGTATCGTCGGAATGATCAGCAAGACGGAGGTGCGAAAGTGGCTAGAAGCAAACACTCAAAATCCGATCTCACCACTTCGAAAATCCATTCATCCTCCGGGGTGACACTCATATAGCTTGTGGCCATATTGGGGATACGAGTATCGCCTCTGACAGGTTTATTTAGTACATTTCATTGATCCCTAGATATTATACCTTGGTCTGTTAACGTCAAGCGTGGCTGGTGTGTAAACGAACTCATGCCATGAAGTGACACTGATTCACATGGCAGATTGTAACATTAGATTTGGCATTAGATTTGGCATGACAATCTTTGAGATGCTATGCATTCTGTGTTATTAGACGACAAAGTCGTAATCATAAGTTATGAGAGAATGGACGGTTTTCTAAAGTTGTTCAGATTCTAAGGAGTGCCCCACCGCAATCTAAAAATAAAAAGCATTGCACGTGTAGCGCGAGCGTGACCCTACGTCACTCCCCTAAACCTTTTACCTTTACCGCTGGCATATAGTACTACCGACCCGAATCTTTCCGTACTTGACCCGCAGTATATAAAGCTTCGGATGTGGTAGTTGGTTTTTTAGTTTTGCAACAAGAGGACTTAAACCAGTTCTCAACGCGAGACTACTCAGTTGTGACCGTACGCTACCCTATTGGGAAGTCTACTGTTACATATTTTGAACTTCTACAAGTCCTAGCAAGAACAACGACTCGCGACCCGTGGGCTTACTCGGTCTGATCAACCGTGGACGTCCCAGTAGTGAGTCAACCAATTACCGAAAGATACTAACATGGATTCCAGCAGATATAGTCTCCGTCCGAGGGCAAATAATGCCTCGGGCACCAAAAAATCCCTAGGGATGGCGGAAGCGAAGGCTAGTAGTCACCGCGCAACCCCACCCCACCTGTCTCCGCTTGCAGGTCCTGCAGGGTCACCCAGAGGCAAGGGAACAGAACAGGGAAAAGAAGGACAGGGTCCTGCTTCGGCAGCTGCCCATTCGTTGTCAGCTCCGGCGCACGAATCTCAGGAGCCTGCTTCGGCAGACTCCTCCCTAACCGAGATTGAGTCGGAGGCGTCGTTTCGAACGACCACCGAAGAAAACCAAGAGGACGCGCAGTCTGACGCGCGATCCGGGGAAGATAGTAGCATAGCCGAAACTCTATTACCTCCTAAGCCAGTAGTGTCGCCAGGGGAATGGAGAACTGCTCGAGATAAGGACTTGGCAGAAGTCCTGCAACAGGCTAGTGCAGACCTGACCCCAACCCAGCGAGAACTTGTTAACAACCGCTATGAGAAATTGAGAATAAAAGAGGAGGCAGAAGAAGCCCCCGTGCCCAGTGTGCCTACGGCACCACGGACCCCATCACGAGAAGAGCTGAGGGAACGGCTGCGGCAGAAGAGAGCCTTAGATAAGGATATTCGACGACTACAGAAAGAAATAAAAAAGAGGGATAAGCGCGGGAAAAGAAACAAACGCGCGGCCTCGGAGCCAATCTCACCTGAACTGCAGAATATGATCAGTCGCGTCACTGACAGGGCTAAGGATAGGCGCACTCAGGGTCGCTCGAGAGCCGAGCAGGGCAAAGGATTGAGGCCACTGGCTCAGGTGACCAAGGATAGTGCGCTGGGACGTGCATTCGAACGCATCAAAGAGGAGACGAATTCCGAATCGTCGGAAGAGTCAGACGTGACCCCACCCTCCTCATCGAATGACTCCAGCTCCGACGACGACAGTGATCCGTCGGAGTCAAGCGGGGAGGAATCATCGGACGCGTCGAGTGACCTGCCGTCTAGTGAAGATGAGTCTGGGAGAAAGCATTCTAACCAGAAGAAGAGGAAGTCAGACACAAAAATTTACAAAAAGAACAAGTCGATTATTCGGCCTACACCCCCTGCAAAATATAACGGGTGCCCCGACCTACAGACCTTCCTTCAGTTCATGACCCACTGTACATCCTATGTAAGGTATGGACTGGTGGAAAGAGAACACCAGGTTCTAGTAGTATCGGAGTTCCTGACCGGGAGGGCGTGGACCTTTTACTCGAGGGAAGCGTCGCGTGCTCCGGAGGAGTGGGCTCTTGAAAAATTCTTTAAGGGCCTGTTCAATGAGTGCTTTCCCATCAACTACCGCAATAAGCAAAGAAATAAGCTACAGAACTTACGGCAGGGAAAGTCGACGGTCAGAGATTATGTAGGAGAACTGCAAGAACTTTTCACTATCGTGGGATCGACCAATAGTAAGGAGAAAGTGGTGAAATTGTTCAACGGCTTCAGGCCGTCGATACAAAAGGAGCTCTATCGGGCAGGGCTCAACCCTGAGACATCTAAATGGAAAAGAATCGTGCGAAAGGCAGAATTCATTGAGATGGCCGAATCTATTGACTTAGACTTCGGGGAGGGATTGGCAGGCGGCACGTCAGCCGCCCGAGCCCGATTCACGAGCCAGGGTCAGCCCGGAGATAGATCTACCGAGGAGCAGAGCGGAAGTAAAAAAGACCGTAAGCGATACAGAGGTAAAAGGCGAAGCGAGTCACCTTCGGGTACGGGCAAAAAGACCAACACATCGCCACAATACTCCGCCAAAGGGGGCACGTCTCGGCAGACGGACTCTAAGGAACCAAGGAGTAGGGATCAAAAGCCGAAGTACAAAGGAGAACGGACTCGACTTACCAAGGAAGAACAGGAGGAATATCGGGCTCAGGGCCGGTGCTTCCAGTGCCGAGAGACCGGTCACCTAGCCCGCAATTGCCCCCAATCGCAGGCGACCTCTTCATCAAGCCCGGGGAAGCCCCCGGGTATTAAGTCGTATAGCGTGAAGGTCGATCTGCGGGAGGCCGAGAGGCTCCGTGAGGAGGCCTTGGGCAGCACCACGGAGGACCTTTTCGTGGGAATGATGACCTCTGAACTTTTGGATGCCTGCCCGGAAGGAGACGACTGGCCTGGGCTGATGGAAGTATCAGCCGCCGAGGCTGCGTGGCCAGACGACGACGACGGCGAGGCTGGAGTCATCAGCGATACGGGGTTCAGGTGCCCTTGGGCAGGACCTGGGCGGCAAGGCGAACCGTTGGAACTGACCGGGGAGATGAGCTTCACGGACGGCTCTCACGACCACCGAATCCCGAACGCAGACGAGAAAGCTCGCCTGGTATGGGAAGAGGAGAAGAAATACGGGAGGCCTCGAAACCTGGACTCAGCTACGGCCCGAAAGCTGAGCTACTTGCTCGAGCTGGCGCAGCCGTACCCCGGTGACCCGAGGAACGTACTACAATTCAAGGGCCAGAGATTCGTCTCTTATGAGATAGAGGGAAATCGACTGTGCCTGTGGGATCAGGTCTGGAACCGAGAACTGCTGATCCCAGTGACCGTGGTAGCATCGCGCAACTTCGAGGCGGGACACTGGTATGCCTTGCAATGTGGGCGGCTGACAGGTTTTCCGACCAAGCGAATAGAAAGGCATCTGGTCACGATGCCTGGGGACGTCTGGGCGTGGAACGCGTCCCAGGTACTAGAGCTTGGTTCGCCGTACTGCGCGCCTGAGATAGAAAACGCGCCTTACGGTCGGAGGAGGTTCTGGGTCCAAGAAATTGAGCCCGGACGGTGGACCGTCCAGGATGTAGTACTTCAGTTCGAGACCCCCATTGAATACCATCACTTGCGTAACCCACGGTTTGATGTGTGCAATTGGTACTTCAAACGGCTGACTCAGGGACCCAAACGGGACCTGGCTGGCCTGGGAGAAGAATGGGGGATACCACCCTGGTGGGAAGAATGCGAACAGAACGAGATTACAGCGTTGGAACTATTCGCCCAACAGATAGAGAGGAGAGCTTACGCATCTCTCCAGCGCAACCAGGCTCGCAAGAGGGAAGGGGGTCGCTGTGTACCCAAACCCTTGGTTATTGTAGTAAAGCTGGATGGGCACCCGGTTCGAGCCTTATTGGATTCAGGATCCCTGGGAGATTTTATAGCGACCACAGTGGTGCAGCAGCTGAAAATCCACCGACGAGAATTGACCGAGCCGGTACCGGTACAGCTGGCCGTGCAAGGCTCGAGATCCAAGGTAAACTATGGGGCCACCGCCAGGCTTCAGTACCAGCAGATATCTGAACAGAGATACTTCGATGTCATGAACTTGCAAGGTTATGACGTCATTCTGGGCACGCCGTGGATCTACCAACATAAGGTGACTTTTGGGCTGAATCCGGCTAGGGTGTTGATAGGCACAGACATATCTGAACCTTTGGAGGAGGGTGCAGCGGTGGCCCGGTTAGCCTCGAGGGCGGTGGAGATGTATGACAGCAACCTGACCGAGATACGGAGGGAGCTCCTAAACTATGCAGAACCTCTGTGCAGGGCGGCTGGGGAGACACCATTGCCGCCGCTCAGAGCCATAAACCATGAAATCCCTTTGATAGATCAGGATAAGATCTACCTC
Source organism: Termitomyces sp. T32_za158 (assembly GCA_018857265.1). NCBI lineage: Eukaryota > Fungi > Basidiomycota > Agaricomycetes > Agaricales > Lyophyllaceae > Termitomyces > Termitomyces sp. T32_za158. The sequence goes on along the minus strand of JABAJZ010013644.1, from coordinate 37,444 downwards.
TGGAGACCGTCCAGGTGTCCCGAGGCACTAAAACCCCAGTGGAATGCTAAACGAGCCGCCTATGTCAAAACCGGGCGGTGGGAAGTGACTACCGCGGGGAACGCGGTCCCAATGATGTTCCTGAAGAAGCCAAGTAGGGGTGATGAGCCTCCTAGGTTACGAATAGTATGTGATCTGAGAGCGCGGAACGCGAACACTCACAAGAAATCTTCTCCCCTGCCGGACATGGATGGAATCCTTCGGCGAGCGGCGAGGGCAAAGTACAGATCCATAATTGACGGGCAGGACGCGTATGAACAAATACGGGTACGACCTGACCACGTAGATCGCACTGCGATGACGACACCGGATGGAACAATCGTCAGCCATGTGATCCAGCAAGGAGATTGTAATGCACCCGCTACTTATCAGGCGCTGATGAACCACCTATTCGCAGCATTCCTGGGGGACTTTATGGATGTGTACCTCGACGATATAGTGATCTATTCCGACAGTCTAAAAGACCATGTAAGACATGTCAAATTGGTCTTAGACATACTCAAGAGGGAAAAGTTATACCTCAGTGCCCACAAGTTGCAATTCCTCTGTCGAGAAATGAAAGTTCTTGGGCGCGTGGTGGATGAAGGCGGCATCCGTATGGACCCTGACAAGGTTGACGCGCTGGTCCGCTGGAAGGTACCTACAAACCGAGACCTGTTGCGTGGATTCTTGGGGGCCGCCGGATATCTGGCAGAAGACATCGACAGGGTTAGGATTCCCATGGGGGTACTCCATACCCTGACGGGAGACACAGTTCCTTTTAGATGGGAATTCACCCACCAAAGGGCGTTTGAAGACGTGAAGCGGTTAGCTTCCACCTGCCGGGACCATCATCGTAGACCCCTAGTGTACGCACAGGATGCGCCACCGGTGAACATGGTCACGGATGGATGTGTGACCGGTATAGCAGGAGTCATAAGTCAGGGGGAGGATTGGAAAACAGCTAGCGTAGCGGCCTTCTACTCCGCAAAACTGAACTCCGCCCAACAGAACTACCCGGTGCACGAGGTAGAGATGTTGGCGGGGGTAGAGACCATGCTACGCCACCGGGACATCCTACAGGGTGTTAAATTTCGGTGGTACACTGACCACAAGGGGCTGGTGCACCTTCTGGGGCAGAAGAACCTATCGGGCCGTCAGGCGCGATGGATGGAAAAGGTGGCAGAATTCGACTTTGAAGTAATCTACGTCCCAGGGGCAGAGAATATCCTGTCGGACGCGTTGTCTCGTCTATACTCGAATGATAAACCCGGAACGGTCCGTGCTAGAAGCGAGTATACATACTTCGATGTGGTCAATAACGACCCACTGGGAAAGCACCTTATCACCATGCCGGTGCTGGTCGGCCCGGAGGGCGAGAGCGTCCTGGGACAGGAAGAGGGTCCAGTATCGGCACGAGAGGGCACTACTGGTCTTCCAAAACGGGTTTACAGGCGTCGAGAGTTGGCTCCAGCGGAGACCGGACGACCAGAGACTTCGAAGGAATTCGCGGCCAGGGTTGCGCCACATTTCGTCTTGAGAGGCCCAGAGAGACGAAACGAGGGGGGGAAGCAGGCGGAACCTGCTGAACCGACTATAGTTAAACAAGTAGAAACACGGGGAGAGACCAGAAAATTAACGATCAAACTGCCAGCTAGGAAGAAGCAGCAGTTACCTAATAGCGTACATAATGATTCTCCCATGGAAGAACGCACACAAGATGAGGCCATAGCCACGAGGTCTCAACAGCTACAGACAAATATAGAGGATCTGACTCCGCTCACTCTGGAAGAACTACTGAGTATGGGTAAAGACCCTATAGATTTGGTGGGAGCACTAGCGGGCCGATATCATGAGGACAAGCTGTTCAAGGCAGTATTGGAAAATCCGAAAGCTTACAAAAACTTTGAAATATCAAACAAGCAGGTAATATATATAAAAGTAGATGGAAGGAAGCTCTTATGCATCCCAGCCATAATCATAAGGGGACGTAGCGCTCGTGAAATTGTAATCTCGGAAGCACACTCCCTACTGGCCCACTTAGGACCCAGAAAAACACTACTATACCTGCACGAGCAGGTATGGTGGAAGACAATGGCCCACGACGTACAAGAATATTGCAACACCTGCTCGACATGCAGCCGGAATAAGTATTCGAACCAAAAACCATATGGCTTACTACAACCATTAAAAGTACCAACATTGCCATGGGAAGTGATAGGAGTAGACTTCGTAGGGCCTCTACCCGAGTCAAAAGACAGGAACGGGTCATACGACTCTATTACTGTAATCATTGACCTGCTAACCTCCATGGTACACTTGGTACCGAGCAGGACAACGTACACAGCCAAACAGGTGGCCGAATTGATATTTTCAGAAGTATACAAACATCATGGGCTACCCCGAGCCATAGTAAGCGACAGAGACTCGTACTTTACTAGCACCTTCTGGGTACACCTACATAACCTGATGGGTACACAACTGCGAATGTCGTCCGCGTACCATCCTCAATCAGATGGCTCTACGGAACGAGCTAATAAGACTATAGTACAGATGATTCGCCAATGTGTCGGGTCCAAGCATAAAGACTGGGTAGCTAAGCTTCCTGCCATAGAGTTCGCAATAAACTCGGCGCGATCGGAAAGCACTGGCTACTCCCCGTTCTTCTTGAACTCAGGAAGGCTCCCCAGGCCAATGATCTGGAACAACGCGAGATCGGATGAGTACCCTGGAGTTCGAGTCTATGCGCAAAGACTGAAATTGGCCCTGATGGCGGCCCACGACTGCATCTTGGCTGCAAGAATAAAACAGACTAGAAACGCTAATAGGCGAAGACAACCTGCCCCTTTTTTGGTAGACGATATGGTTTATGTTTCCACTAAGAACTTCACGTATCCCAAGGGATTTCCTCGCAAGCTAATTCCTAAGTTCGAAGGGCCATATAAAATCACGAAGGACTTCGGAAACTGCTCATTTGAGGTAGATATCTCTAAAAAAATGAAGCAACGCGGAATACATGATGTGTTCCACGCAGCATTGCTCCGAATCCATAAGCCGAATGATGATCGACTATTTCCGGGTAGATTGGACGAACAGATCGTCGAGCCCGATGTACAGGAATGGGCAGCCGAGCGAATCGTGGCGCACCATGGTACTCGTACCAACGCCATGTTTGAGGTACTTTGGAAGGCTGGGGATAAATCATGGATGACTTACGAACAGGTGAAGGAGCTCAACTTACTGCTCCCCTACTTGGAACTATTAGGACACGAGAAAATTGAGGAATTGATCGAGATCGGGACCGGTAACCCGCCGCAAGAGGACCCTCAAATATTTTTAGGGTCCTTGGGGTTTCTCAAGTATAAAGGAAGGCGACCTGGGATAAGTTCTGACCCCAGTCTCCTCGATCCTACTCTCATCCAGGGCCGGCAGCGCTTCACCCACAGTCTCGAGTTACCTCCCTCCACTTACCTCTCCGTTACGCCGTCTATGGGAAATCAAAATTTATCGGGAGGTCGAGGTCCTTCTCGCGGGGGTGACCAGCATCCCTTCATTTCCATCGACCAAACCACTGGAATCGTGACCCTCCACGATCCCGAGCACCCGGGAAACGACTTCTGCGTGCACCCTCTTCAAATCCAGTTACTTCTGGCTTATGACCTGGAAATCCGCCAGACCCGGGGCAACCCCACTAGCCCCATGCCATTGGGCTACGCCGCCTTTGCGAACATTTTAAATCTGGCCGACCCCGCCACCGAGTGTCAGTACCGCTTATCCGCTTTTAACCAAGAGCACCACGGCTGGGAGAAAGTGAACAAACCGTTTCCCCCTGGATTCTTGCCGGCTACCTTCGTCGATCCTCGCCTAGATCTCTTGGTAACCCTGGGGTTCATCACCAACCAAGGCAACGTAGACAAGCAAACCGTCGAGGACGCGGTACGAGCCTGGCGAGCGCCATCCGGACAGCGTGTTCAACGCACGAAGCAGTTTCACGCGCGACAGACGGTAGTCAAAGGACACGCGGGGCGGATTCTTCCTCAGAAGCGTACTTATTCGGATAGGGAAGTTCGCACGCATTCTCATCCTTCGGCCGTAGCAGGCCCTTCCACTCCACGACGCGACCGGCGCCCCAATCTATATCATCCTAGATCGGAGGTCCAGAAGGTAGCCATATATCAGGCTGGGGTGACGGAAGGAAAGGGGAAGGAAAAGGCTGACGAAAATAGTACCGAGGGAATCTTACCGATGGATGTGGATTCTCAAGGGTTGGGCACTCCGGACGACGATGTGGATGCGGAGGGCGAGCTCGAAGACTTCCCCGAGTCTCCTAAAGAGGCTGAGGAGCCAGCACCTTAAAAAGGAACCGTTGGGTTCCACCAAGTAACTTTGCTATTGACTAACTTTCACTGATTCAATTTATAAGGCTCTGGAAGCCGTCTACCAGTATTCGACTTGGAGGGCGTATGTAGCGCGAGCGTGACCCTACGTCACTCCCCTAAACCTTTTACCTTTACCGCTGGCATATAGTACTACCGACCCGAATCTTTCCGTACTTGACCCGCAGTATATAAAGCTTCGGATGTGGTAGTTGGTTTTTTAGTTTTGCAACAAGAGGACTTAAACCAGTTCTCAACGCGAGACTACTCAGTTGTGACCGTACGCTACCCTATTGGGAAGTCTACTGTTACAGCACGTGACCTCACTCTGATAAGTATTGACAGCAAGTCACCTCGACCTCCGTCTACTCCGCTATGCTTGATCATTGTTCCATCTCGCACAAAGGTAATCCGGTGGAATACCTCAGAGATCTATGGCGCTGAACAACGAACAGGCGGACTCGTTCTGTGGTCACGGTCATTTACACCAGAAGCTGCACATCTCGCATCATCCTCGGCATCGCCAGTCAATTCCCTTATTCGTGAAGCCTTAATTGAGGGGCGAACTACTGAAGAACAATACGAGCGAGATGGATATGCTGTGAAATGGACTTTTGTAAATGACCTGGAGCTAATATTCGTGGTGAGCAGAGGTAGTCTTCATCCACTCTAATCCGTCTGCCGCAACTTTACCCTAAAGGTCGCATACCAGCGCATTCTCCAGTTAACTTATGTGAATGACCTCCTTTCTGCCTTGAAATCACTTTTTGTGAAATCTTTTGAGCCATTCCTCACGTCCTTCGTTGCTTCCTTGCATACAAGCAACTCAGCAAAAAGTGCGATCGGTAATTTGACGTCTTGGAACTTTGCACAGGCTTTCGAAGGTTGGGATGCTATCTTTGACCAGCTCCTGAAAAATTTGGAGAATAAAGCTGCTCAAGTGAGTGACTTTCTGTGTAAAGATTTCCGTCATATTCTGACATAGCGTGGAGGATCGAAAATCGCGTCTACGAACTGCAGCGCGGTCCGCGGTAGACGATAGTACTCCTCCCTCCGATGATCAAAGTACCGGTATGTTCAGTTCATTACCCCCAGAATTCATTCGTGAATTTCATGAGTTCTTCCAGTTCCGTCTTTATCATCAGCAACCCCACATGACGAACAACAAATTGCTAGAAATGTTCAAGCTCTCAAAAACCGCCTGCGTGGACGAGGAGGCCGGCGTGGAGGGGGAGGAGGGCGAGTACCGTCGCGAAATGGGTTAGAGAGCGTTCCATCTTCCGAGTGCGTCTTGCAAATCTGCGTGTCTCTTTGTATTCTGATGCGCGTTATTAGTACTGAATCGCCTGCCAAACGTAAGAGCAAAACCAAAGCTGGGCGGAAATGGGGTGACGAGCCAGTTACCGAGTCAGACATGGCTTCACTCGACTACAGCCTTGATAAAGACGGTACAAAGAAAGAATCACAAGCATCGCATGATCTTCAAGCTCTTGTTGATCAGGAGTCGTTGGGGACGCGCACCAGTGAGGGCCTTTATGAGGTCAAAGATTGGGAATTTTCCAAGAAGAAAGAGACGGACAAGTTCATTGCCATGGCTCTTAAATCAGAGGCCGATAAACAGGCATCGTCGAGCTCACTTGGAGCATTTGGATCCCTGATCGCTCGTCTGACAGGGTCTAAAACCTTGTCAGAACAAGACTTGAAGCCCGTTCTTGAGGGAATGATGCAACATCTTATGAAGAAGAACGTTGCAAAAGAAATTGCGGAGAAAGTGTGCGAAGGTGTCGGTGAGAGCCTTGTCGGCAAGAAAGTTGGTAGTTTTGAAAGTATGTAAAACCTTCGTTCTTCGGTTTACCAAGTAGGCTGATTGGCCTATAGCAACTAATGCGGCTGTCCGAACTGCACTATCTCACTCGCTCACACGTATTTTGACTCCCAAGACATCCACAGATCTTCTTCTATCTATTCGAACGAAGTTATCATCACCATTAACATCCTCTCAGCAACGCATGCCATATAGCATAACGTTTGTAGGGGTAAATGGTGTTGGAAAAAGCACTAACTTGTCAAAAGTATGCTTCTGGTTGATCCAGAATGGTCTCAGAGTGTTAATTGCCGCATGCGATACTTTTAGGTGCGTCGTTGTACAAAAGAAAGCCGAGTTCGGACTAATAACAGTCCTTGCATTCGTAGAAGTGGTGCAGTAGAGCAGCTCCGCGTGCATGTTCGCAATCTGAGCATGCTCGGAGTGAATGGCGCTGCAGATAGTAAAGGGCGTGTAGAACTCTTTGAGCGTGGTTACGGCAAGGATGCAGCGGCGATTGCTAAGGAAGCAATAGCGTATGGTATGAGAGATAGCAGTTATTTCTTATTCTGTGCACCTGACCCAGCTGCAGTGTAATTATCTGCTGGATGACTAACTTTATCGTATTTGAGGTTGGAGCAGCGCTCTCAATGACATATGTCACCGGACAACCGATCATTTTTGTTGGCTGTGGACAGGTGTGTGCCGTCGATGTCCTATTTGTTATGACATTGATGAAAAAAATGAAGACATACACCGATTTGAGGCAGTTGAGAGTAGCGAATGTTGTTCAGGCTATTCTGAATGCTTAATGCCTCGATTGAGATCGAGGGATCTTATAATTAATTTACTTGCAGAGATGGATTTATTGAACTAAATAGGTACAAGACTTTGAGAGATCGGAGGATTTTCAAGGACGAAATGAGTGACACAGTAGTCCGAATGATGCTGAATGGCAAAGAAAAGATGGTGAGTTGCTAAGGATAGTGGAAAGTCCCTCCATCAGTAAAACAGTGCTATCATTGGTAATCAGGATCCCGAGTAGGGAAGGTAAACCCACGTCCAATCGTCTTCGTTTCGACCGTCGAGGAACGACTATGCGCCGCATGATGAGATCTGAACGGGTATGCTACCGAACTCCACGCCGTCGATACAGAATGCAGAAAGGACCTGTTGAGAACATCTGCCGAAGGTACTTTGTCTCGTCTCCTTCTTCTCCTTATCAACACGATTGCAAAGAAGACGAGTACTAGGAGTACAAGAGCACCAAGAATTCCGCCCGCTATAGCTCCTCCATCGACTTTACTAGAAGCGCCAGCGCTTGCACTGCCTGAAGGAATGTCTAAACCAGTACCAGAGATTATGACATTAGTGGAGTCAGCACTGCTTGATATTGTAGTCGCTGTGATGGGACGGGGTGTATTGCTCAAAAAAGACGCAGATGAGGAAAATGACCCTTGTGGCCCAGTGGCAGTCACAGCAGGTGATGAAAGTTCAGCTGATAATGAAAGTGTGGTTGGTGATGAAAGTGCGGCTGCTGATGAAATTGCGGGTGTTGATGGACGTGCGGTCGTTGGTCCCGGGGCTCCGGGAACATTGGTCGGCGAGGTGGGCGGGTGGGCGGTGGCGGGGGCGGTGGCGGGGGCGGTGTCATGGGATGGCGGGGTCGGCGAGGCGCTTGATGACGCCGGCGGGACACTGGGTTGGCTGATTAGTTGGCTGGTTGGAGATACCTGGGCTGTAGGTGATTGTGATGTAATATTGTCGAGAGATGACCGTCTAGACGATTTTTTTGCCAGACCGCGAGGTGTAGAATCTGAATGACTCCCATTCCCCGGCATTCCTCCTTTAACCGTTTTGCAGCCTGGGACACGAGTTTACGCCTTCACTCTGGAAGTTTCAAAACAAGATTAGGGTCGAAGGCGAGGATATCAACAGGAAAAGGACGAACCTGGGTGTTGGGTGTTTGAATTAGAGAAATGCATCTCGTGTTGATGGGGCTTGGAAACTTCAAGCGTTCGTGGATCATGGATCATGTCGCCAATGAACGAATGATGAAATGCCTGGCTGTGTATCTGTACTAAACCCAAAGTGCATAAAAGAAAGCGCGACTGGCTGATCATCACGTGATCCGGTCTCATGCTCCATCTTCTCCCTCGCCGGTCGTTCAGTTTCTTCCACCGCCAAGCCATGAGAGTTATTCCCCTCCCCGTTCGCGAGGACAATTACGCGTATCTTCTCGTTGATGAATCCTCAAAAAAGGCTGCCGCGGTCGATCCATATGATGTACCAAAGATAACTGCCGCAGCGAAGGAGCTCGGTGTTCAGATTGTTGCAGCTCTTACGACCCATCATCATTTTGATCACAGTGGAGGCAACAAGGTCTCAATCCTTCTATCTGTCTAACAAGGCCGACGTCTGACACAAGATTTAATCTAGGATTTCGTGTGTTAGTTCCATGGATTACTCGAATCGGACCTGAAGATGTATGTTCTCAGGCTGCCAAGTATCCTGATGCTACGATATATGGCGGTAGTGGCAAAGTCCCTGCCTTATCAAAGCTTGTCAAAGATCAAGACGAGCTTCTCCTAGGCGATAACACGCACATAAGGTCGGTCAACCGCATATACAATCCAACGAATAGCTTTACATTCATACAAGGTGTCTTGCAACCCCTTGCCATACCCAGGATTCGATTTGCTATTATGTGACAGATATAAGCGAAAAAACGCAGCCTGGCGGCGTGTTCACAGGAGACACTCTGTTTATTGGCGGCTCTGGTCGCTTTTTCGAAGGAACTGGTCATGAGATGATTCGCGCCCTCAAGTATCTCGGCACCCTGCCTGACTCCACTATCGTCTATAATGGGCACGAATACACGGCAGGAAACCTTGCATTTGCCAAATCCATAGATCCCACCAATCCCGCCGTCAGGAGGCTGGAAGACCTTGTCAAGGCAAACAAGATAACCACGGGCTTGACTACCATTGGTGACGAGAAAGAATGGAACGTATTCATGCGTCTCACGAGCGATGCTGTAAAGTATGATGAATTCTCATGTTGCTGATCCAGTTTGTCACACGTTTGAACTGTTTTAGATCAGCGACCGCGGCGACGATGGATATCACCGAAAGCACAATTATGGATGCCTTGCGAAACCAGAAGAATAACTTCAAAGGGTGCGTCACTTATTCTGAATAACGTACAAATGATCATCTTATTATCGTAGGTAAAAAGGTTTTCTCGGTTGTAACTACCAGCATGACGAGACAGTAGCAGTAGTTTTTGTCTCATGTGCGACAATTGCGTAAAGGAGATATTAGAAACCGATGGCTTTCGTCACGGCGGATCGAGCATATGGAATGTATGATAGTGTGTACCATGTATATGCCAAAAATTCGATAATGACGAACACTTGTTATGTCGTCAGCGTCATGGTTTCCAAGATTGAGCGTGCACATACCAAGACAAAGAATCTAAAGGGTGGCGCAAGTCAGACAAGTTTTAGCCCAACGTGCCCAGATCCACATACCTGATTCCCAAGGACAAAAGCAGCCACAAATACCATTCCTATCGAGGCGAGAAACACGATGGAGGCGACAACTCGAACAGGTTTGAACATCTGTTTGATGAGTCAGTTCGTCATCGTTAGATATACACTAGGAATATCGAGCTCGCCAGCTTAAGTTGTTTGAAAAACTGTGAAACTACAGTCAGCATCCATGCTGTGGGATAATCTATAGCAAACGCACACCGATGAGAAAGCCAGTGCCGACAAGTGACACGATCGTCCCAAGGACATACAATACTGTTTATACGTATCAGCATCCCAGACCTAAGTCTCTGAGATAGTTAAGACTGACCAGCAAATGATGAGAGTGAACCAATAAAGAGCACGATTGAACCCAGGAGACTTAGTATAAAGCCAATAGCAAGGCTGGAGGATTGTCATCATAATCCAGACGTGTTTATGAGGACAGAAGAACGCGCTTACCATCCTATAAATCCATAGAGCCGTTGCGTTCGTGTCAATCCGAGAAAATGGAAAGCAGAGTCCCCTTCGAAAAAGGCAGTTTCGGGGATGGCACCGCCTGCTGCCTCAAGGTTGAACCAGCCTTTATTTGCCATGTTTTACTTTTGGTATGGAAGGTAGGCGGAAGAGAACAGAAAGCAGGGTGTCAATGGAGAGAAGTGTGTGTGTGGGCTGTTCCAGCAGCGCTTGGTGACAACTGCTTGATGGCTATACTTGTCGACACTGCTGACATACCACAATTGCATAATCATTCAAAGACATTGATATTCCGCTTTACACAAGGGAAAAAAAACTATATAACACAGTGCTAGTTGACTATAGCTACACGAAATACATCGTATTCTTCATACGAGCATTGATATCACTGAAATGCTGTTTGAAATAATCTAGATGGTGCTGTTCGTCCGAAGCAACAGACATCTCGTCCACACCACCAACATCATCCGAAAAATGGAATTTCGCCCTTCGGCAAACCAGCTAGAAAGATATGGTCAGCATTGAAAGGATAAGGAAGTTGGTGGCACGAACATCGGCGTCTATCATGAGCGGCGGCATAGAAATCAGCATGTTTGCCAAAAAATTGACATCATATACGTACAATATACAGGCGCTGGGATCTTTACCGACCTCGTTGCCCGTGAGTAGCAGTGACACAAGGCGTATCTGAACAGTGACTGGCTTCAATTTCGATTTCTAGGACGGTCATTGAACACTTACGCAATTTCCTGAAGCCTGTCAACATCAAATCACTGAGCGGACAGAGTAAACAAATACTATCGGGGCATACTGGTCTGAGGAAAGATTTGAACCGTTGCGAAGGACTGTGTAATGACTGGGACGGCTCGCTAGGTAAGACAAATATTATTTCCATGTTGTAGGGAAATCTTCATCATTCACGTACTTCCTTTGAGTCCTGGCTGCGACTGGAGGTAAAAGTCATGATATACGGGATGTATTATGTCTATACAAACTACATTAACGATCACGCATCAAAAGAAAAAGAGTACGCACCTTGGTCCACAACAAACCCAGAAAAAATGTTGCCATTCCCTTTTGGGTCTACTGCTTCCGCGTTCCCAAAGAATCTGAAATGGTGACGCTTGCCGACTACAATGAACGTCAGTTCTGGCCAATTTGCCTGATTTTGTCCATAAGTCTCTGGTAGGATTCCTGGTACCCGATATGACTAAATTGCCATTTTCAATTTACAGAGAGTCCTGCCTTTCATTGCGTCAACCTCCTCATTGAGGACAATCTGGAATTCGCCCTCCGACACGCCATCGCGAAACATAAAAACTCGCTTCGGATAGATGCCATGCAATTTATTAAAGGTTGTCAAAGCAATCTTTGGAGCATCGTGCGTGCATGAGTCCTATTGAAGACAGAAAAGAGGGTCAAATGACATTACCTTGAACATTTCAGAGAGATCCTGGATGATTTCTGTGCGACTTGCTTGGACCCGGATTGAAGCAGTGTATTTGCAAAGTCTCTCGTCTGTGGAGGCAACAAGGGCTGATACAGATGGAAGGAGACTGCCAGGAGCTGGATGACTGACATCTGCACCTAGAAAACACTATTCGTGGACTTGAAATGAGTGTCTGTGTTTGTCTTTCCTTACCAATGACCATAGTCGGTGTAGACTTCAAAAAATCCATAGCATGATTTTTTGGCATATAATTTATGCCACCGAGTTTAGCATTGATCCTACCAACCAAAACCTGAGTTGCCTGGGTGGAATTTTAGAGATGAACTCTTACTTCAAAATCAAATTGTTGTGATACTGATTGGCTCTTCTTTGTTGTGCGTCAGAGGCAAGTTTCCTTGACCATTTCTAGATGTCATTAGTACCTTTATCAACTCCAGTAATCAGAAACTCACAACACATTGTGTCACAGCCCCGCGAGTGATATCACCGAATCTTTTTATTTCGCGGTAAGTATCAGGAGCAGACTCAGGTAAGATGGCGAGTATCATAGTCGCATTGGCCAGTCTGCCCGCTTTCTCCAATACCTACACCAAAAATCGGTTGAGACTAATAGGAATCACAGATGGACTCACTTCAGCTATCCTGGAGTTGGGAGGGGAACGAACGATGTCATGAGGAGGTCCTACTCCTACAATAGATCAGAAAAATTCACTTGCGCTCTCATTGTACCTACTCATGCCTGTCATGAAGTAAGTCGTCAATGAGTCATGATCCACAGAAGATAGGATAAGACCGACCTCTTTCCACCATACATTGAGTAAGATCAGTAATAAATGTGTTAAGAGTTAACGGGTCACAATTGGCAAAATCGACGACAGTCCATGCCGGAAGGTGCACTGCTTTGAGAAAGCGCCTTCTCATCACGTCCCAAGCACCCTGACGCTTAAAGGGCAGGAGTCAGTATGGAGTGACAAAAGTGGGTTTGATTTCAGAAAGCAGACCTGCGGAGCAAGCTGGCTGTCCCCAAAAGTAATGGTAGGTGATGGGAGAAGGCGCCCTTGTACAGATAATGGCTGTGGATCAACAGTTATCCCAGCTCCTATCAAGAAAGAGGATTG
>JABAJZ010013644.1:0-10265 GCA_018857265.1 Termitomyces sp. T32_za158 | reverse complement strand
AAAAACAGGACCCATCTCAAGGGCCCTATCCCAACAACCGAGAGCGGGGTTCCCAAATCTTTCATTATCAAGCATGGCCAAGTCGGCTCTTCGCTCATTCAACTCGTGCGCGACGTCCGTAAAGTCATGGAACCTAATACTGCCAGCCGTCTAAAAGTGTGTTTTAGCTATCATCACTCTGCGTACTCTGTCAAAAATTTGACGTTGAAGAAAGGAAAGGAAACGTAATAAACTCAAAGACTTCTTGACAATGGCACCGGCCTTGCAAGTTACACACTTGCTTGCGTTTACTTTGACAGACATTGCTCCTTCGCTCAGAATTGTTCGTCTCTCCGCCGGTCCAACACTTAGCTTCCGGGTAGAGCGGTACAGTCTTATTAAAGATATCCTCGGTGTCTCACGGAGAGCAAGAAGCATTGGAATGGAGTACCTTAGTTCCCCTCTGGTGAGTGTTGGTTGATTGCACAAACTTGAATCAGATCTGACCTGTTCACAGTTGGTACTCGCATCGTTTCCTCCTCCATCTCCAACAACGCCTCCACACATCCCGCTTTTAATGAAAACTTTCCAGACCATGTTCCCGCCGCTCTCTCCACAGACCTTGACGCTTTCCTCGGCTCGAAGAGTCGTTCTCGTGTCTTATAATTCCAGTCGCGAGACAGTAGATTTCCGCCATTTTTTGATTACCGTCAAACCTTATGGTGTGTCTAAACGCGTCCGACGCGTCCTTGAAGGCGCCACAACCAAGAGCTCCTCGACGTCGACCATCCTCGATCTTGGGAATGAAAAGGACATTGCGGACTTTGTGCTTAGAAGAAGAGGGGAACCTGGACCGGACGGGGGATATGAAAGTGCGGCCTCCTCTACGGAAAGCGTCGCAGGAGACGATGGGGATGCTGTCGATCTGGCCGATGACTATGTAGGAAGAAACAACAAGAAGGGTCAAAGGAGAGCAGTTAGACTTGATGAAATCGGACCGAGAATGGAGCTACGGTTGGTCAAAATAGTAGAAGGTATCCCTGGGAAGGAAGGGAATGTAATCTATCATCACTTTGGTGTGTGGCTTGTTTGGCTTTGAAAATCGACGTCTGACATGCCCATAGTGAAGAAGACAAAGAAAGAGATGGAAGAACTGAAAGCAGAACATGCTGCAAAAGCCAAGTTGAAAAAAGAGCGGCGCGAAGAACAAGAGCGAAATGTACAACGCAAAAAAGCTCTCGCTAAATCTAACGGTAAGAAGACAGAAGGCGAGTTTGAGGATGAGGCTATGGATGATCAAGATGCAGAAGACGCAGAAGTCGATGAAGAGGAACATGAAAATGACTTTGATGATAACAGTGATAATTGGGACGATGACGAAGAAATTGACACCGAGGATGAAGATGAAGATGCAGATTTAGAGAGTAGCACAGATGAAGAGGAAGTCGAGCGACCGGTCAAAAAGCCAAGAACAAAGGGGAAGCGCTAACCTATATTGGCGATGTATATACGTAGGGATTAATTTGGCTTTTGACTCGGACTATGCACAGCCAAATAAGTACTATGATGATGACGATCTAAACCACCGCCCGAAGAAGTGTTGAACCCTCATGTTCACGCCTTCCCAATTGTCTAATGCAGGGCGCGCATCCAGGTAGAAAGACAGGTTATTACCAGACGGTCCATCACTATGTCCAGTGTAGAAATCGATGATATAACGGGTTTGGACACCACAACGGTCAACAATCCAGTCGTGTCGATCAAAAGGCGCAGAATAGCTGTCGTAAAACGTTAGGGCCGCAAGACAACAAGGGCGAGACTACAAACCCAAGAAGCATCTTCAAACGAGCCTTGGGGCTCCTCTCATTGGGCTTGCCTTGGAAATTGACAAGCCTGACTCCACCGCATGCGTCTCCGCCTCTACCAGCCTCCCATTTCAAGACCTCTGCCCAGGCACGCTCGTTGACAGCATTATGTATGGGAACGATGGTCTTCATGTCCGCGGCTTGTGGATTGTGGTTTTTTCGAGCCATAGCAGCAAAGAACTGGGCTTCTGAAGGATAGACCCAATTGCCGTCATTGAGTCGGGGAATTGAAGATGTTTCGCGATCATTGGAGAGGGATGCATGGGAAGAAGAGGGGGCATTGGAGAAGAATCTACTCCATGTAGAAGTGGATGGCGTCGAACTGTGATCTACGGGACATGAAGGGGACGTATCCTTCGTATGGTCAACAGGACAACCACCGGACATGGTCACGGAAAAAAATTACAACAGAATTTGATCCCGTCATGTCCGCGGCAATCGCACCGCTCGGTCCGGCAGTTCCACCCTGTACAACTGGATCATGGTCGCACATTTCTCACCTCAGGCTATATAAATGAATCGCTTACAATTTCTCCACACGTTACCCCACAATGCCTTCGTCCCAGCCCGTCTTCTCAACGCCCCTCACAAGATTGTTTAATATCAGCCACCCCGTCATGCTCGCTGGGTAGTTGATCAAGTTATCCTTAAGGACACCCAATATTGACGAATATCCTTAGCATGAACGTCGCAGCGGGTCCAAAGCTCGCAGCTGCTGTCACCAATGCAGGCAAGCCAATGAGCATCCCCTTAGAACGCTTTCATTTTAATGTCCTGCAGGTGGCATCGGTGTTATTGGCGGTGTTCGCCAGAGCCCAAAGTTTCTCCAGGGTTCAATTGACGAACTCAAGAGCAATCTCGAGGACAAGAATGCGCCTTTCGGTGTCGATCTTTTAATTCCTCAAGTTGGAGGCAATGCAAGACGAACAAATGTTTGTTTGTTTCGTGTACTAGCCAATTCCTTTCTTGATTAATTACCTTCCTTGACCAGAGGGACTACACCAATGGACAACTCCCAGAGCTCATCGATGTCATCATCAGAAGCAAAGCGTCGCTATTTGTTTGTGCTGTCGGCGTTCCACCTAAATGGGCAGTCGACAAGCTACACAATGCTGGTATCCCTGTCATGAAGTGAGGATGATCTTCTTCAATTGCGCGTGATGCTTAATTACTCCATCTGATCAGCATGATTGGACACCCAAAGGTCGGTCTCTAAAGCGAAGATTTTGATCGCAGCCTGATGCATTTTCTAATCTGCAGCACGTTCCCAAAGCGCTTGCTCAAGGTAATTGTATATCTTGTCACGAACTCGAACCAACCACTCATGTACTTTGCCTTTCAGGAGTTGACATCATTTGCGCCCAGGGGGGAGAGGGAGGTGGACACACAGGGGATACGGCTTTTTCTATTCTGATTCCCGCGGTCGTGGACGCTTGCAAAGGCAAGACGAGTCCCATGACGGGTGAGCCCATCATAATCGTAGCGGCCGGTGGCATTGCCGACGGTCGCGGTTTAGCCGCTGCTCTCGCGTCAGTATTATTATGTCCTTCAGCCTGGATCCGGTGATGATTTATGTTATACCTTCAGGTACGGTGCCTCAGGCGTTTGGGTAGGAACACGGTTTGTAGCTAGTGTAGAAGCCGGTGCCCCCAAGAAACACAAGGATATGGTTCTCTCCGCTGGTTATGATGATGTGGCCCGTACTTTGGTTTATTCGGGGCGCCCGATGAGTGTGCGTAAGACGCCATACGTTGCAGACTGGTGAGTGCCGTTTGCGTGACCTCATGCGAACCGCGATTTCATCAGTAGAATATTAGGGAGACGAACAGACGGGCCGAGATGGATGCTCTACTCGCAGAAGGGAGAGTCCCTCATGAAGTTGAACTTCAAAATCATCCTGACCAGTCAATGCCTGGTTTCGCGTGTAAGCCAGCTTAGCATCTCCTGAAAAAACCTCCTGATTCCCCTTCGACAGGGCTAATGGGACGCGTCGCGGGGTCTATAAAGGTATGTTTCTTTCTTTTCAGAACCTCAAAACATTGAGACTCGTCTTCGTAGGATATCAAATATGCGAAAGAAATGTGAGTTTCCTCCGCCCCTGAAAGTATGTGCTCCCTAGCTGATCACACTATCCAAAGTGTGGACGAGCTTGTAACTACGGCGGCAGCCAGCCTGAGAGATGCTCAAGGCCTGGTGGTGCGCGCAAAGTTGTAACATGCTTGATCTAATTTGTCTCGATTTTTCTCAAAGCATGGTTGGCTGGAAATAGGCCTATATCACTATCGGAATATCGTTACCACTCATCAGCCAATGACACTAAATTTGCTACTTGAAACCTATGTTCTTGTATCTTGTATCTTCTGGAAACCGGCAAGTTTCATGTTATCTTGCGTTACTTCCTATATATTTAATAATAAGGATTTATCGAGCCCAACATTGTATGTAAAAGCTGTATCGTGGTCTCTTACAAGCTTCCTCTCTTTCTGGAATCATGCAAGATCATCTTTTTACCTGCTCCTGAACTTGAGATCCAGTCTGAATATATCATATCACCACATAGATGTAACCCCTTAAAGTGGACACCCGACTGATAAATAGACCTCGAGCCAACCACCTCATAACGACTGCAGATGTATGTTAGCTACGGCTCAGATACTGGGTACAATACTCAGGAGCCACTTAAGAGCTAACAAAGATGTCAAATTTCTACTTTGTGACCGGTATCAAGGAGATTGGAGTTAATTCACAACCGCACCCTTGAAACGTTGTCAACAATATCTTGAAACTGACATGTTTACGACGTTCTTGAAGACTGCCAGGGACAAAAACGCTGGATTTCAAATTTCCGTACAGGATTGTCATTTTCTGCTATCGGATGGAGACCCGAAGAAAAGCAAAGATGGCTTAACGCTCTTCGCGATGATACAAGAGAACCAGATTACAAGGGAGAAGACGGGATCCTTCATAGACCAGTGAGTTCAGATCACAGAAAGAGGTGGAACGTTTGAAAGTCGAACGTCACGGTTGAACTAGTCGCTTTCGAGGTAACGAACCGGTTTCGCGGGGTTTTTGATCCTTTGAGATAATCTGTGTTATATATAATATACGTTTAACAGCCTGGATTTGACGTGAACGAAGTATTGACTTGCAAATTCTGCCGAGACTCAGACTATATGTCTTCAAACTTAAGACGTTTACGCCCTTTCAAACCTAGCCAAAGAATTCTGGACTGGTAGTCAGAGTTTCACAAGACTGCAAGGGATCGACAAAGAGTAGAAATCAGCGTGAAAAGTTGAACAGGTTGTTGCCCGTGCTCAACGTGCGGATGAAAGAGTAGCAGAACAAAGACTAGGCTTCCATGGATGGGAGGATAAGTGGCTAGATGAGGATCCATACTTTCTAGGACGAAACGAGCGGACTTCTATAAGATGTAGCCACATGTAGAGTCGGAAGCCTCGTTCTAATTAAGATCCATAAGTTCCGCCAATTCACGTTCTTCGTCTTCCGTCATCTCAAATCCGGCCTTTTGGATGCATGGCGTCGGAACTGACGCGGGTATTCCTTGCTCTTTTTGTGCAAGAGGGGGCGACAGGAGTTCTGGACAGTCAATTAGGTATTCATCTTCTAAGATGAAATTTGAATATTACCACTAAGCCTCCATTTTCTGATGGTACCATCTAGACTAGTGGTAACAATCCATGGCTCTATCCGAGTGACAGCATCGGCTCCGACAGTTGTTCGCTTCCAGAGGCGAATCGCTGTGATATCATGCCAGTGTGCATCCATCTCTCTGATGAGCTCTGGCTCATCAGCAGTCGATACATCATACACTCGCAATACGTCACCCGCTCCCGTTAGAAGGTATGGTTCTCCGAGTTCTGTCAAAGAGAGTGGGAGTACAGATCCGACGGGTACAGGGTGCTCTAGTGGGGGTGGAGGCTTCTGGAGAGCACTCATTGATGCCCTGTTTAGCATCTGCACGGTCCCGTCAACAGATGCTGTATACATAATCCGTCATGAGTGGTCGATTGTAACTAGGAACTCATACCTGTCCAGAGATGATCGGAGCCATACCAAAGCTCATTTATTCTTGTCCTATGATGCTTTAGTTCCTCTTGAAGTGTGCCATACCATGATGGCGGGGATCCTCCATCTTTTGTTAGCAACCAAAATTTGATAATACCCATGGTATCTGCAGTATACAAAGCGGCGGAGGTGTCAGAGCGTGTACTTGCATGAAGACATTCGACAGGTCGTGTATGCGAAGAAATAGAGCCCAAGCTTCTCAGAGGCTTCTTTTCTAGTGGTGTAGTAAGGTCCCTGAATGTATGTTATTCACAGCGATTTATTGTATTTGACTGTGCACACACCAGAACCGTACAATCTTGTCTGAGCCGGACGAAATCAACAAATTATGAGATGGTAAGACAAATAAGCCCTTGATAAAATCGCTATGAGCATCTTTTGTCGTCGAGAGCAGTTCCTTTGTCTAGGAGAAACGAGTAAGTAATACTGATAAGAACAGACACGAAAGGTGGAAGAATGTACGTCTGTGTTCCATACTCTGATGGTCTTCCTCAGTCACCGAATTAGTCGCGTATCTTGAGCCAAGAAGAGGAATCATTCACCCGGTCCCAAGAACCCGTGATGAGAACCTTTCCATCACCGGATCCCGAAGCCATGGCAAATGCCAGGGTAGTTACAGGGCCCGTGTGCGCTTTGTAGAGTTGAACAGTTTTACCAGACTATGAAGACAGAATTTATTTTCTTCAACTCGTTCGTTGGCTGTCAATTACCTCCAAATCGAGCTTTCTCACAACAGCAGTGTTCTCGGCAATCCAGACAAAATTTTCGTGTACTTCAATAGCCAAAGCTTTTCCATTGAGTTGAATTGGAGAGCCGAGGGTCTTCAGCCTTTCCGATTTTTGGCGACGGGCCTTTGGATGCCCCCTTTCAGATAAAAGTGCAGTTGCGAGCAAGAAGGTGACACACTTCGTCCAGGATTAGCTGAGCTTCAGAAACGAGGAAAGGCGATATATCGGTCGCCATACGGGAGATGGTATGTAGGTAGAATTACTGGCGATGGAAGAAGTCACAAGCGATCCTAGTGATCACTCAGAGAATACAGAAGCTTATATAACACTTGCATATGCATCACAGGGAGTAGATCAGAAAGACAATTTGGTCTATAACGATACACGTGCAAGAGAGAAATGACTACGAACTATACACAAAGCGATTTATCAAAATATTTGGAAGATGTAAGGGAGGCGGTATATGCGCCGGGGCAAGGCAAAAGGACGAGTGTAGTTGAATACTAATTGATACAACTCCAAGCATGCAAATTCAAACCGTGAGGAACTGAAAATAGATTAGGTCTGGATCAGCGAAGGCCGCGAAAATAAAGATAGATAACTATCAGAAAAGACAGAAACGAATCATGCAATTAGAAGATGGCGTGTTCGAAAGACAGGTCCTTGCTCGCCAGGATAAAGGAGGGTGTGATTAATGTGATTAGAACTCAAGAAATTGGTAAGCGATAGGGTCAAAGCGCTGATGAAGAGCAAGCGGCTGTTCTTCCTTTATCAAACCAGGCATCTCTTCTGGTGAAGGGAGAGGCTGGTGCACAAAATGACGAGTGTCATCGAGAGACGAAGTGTGAGGAATAATCGGAGCCTGTAGAGAGAAACTGTTAACGGAAACAAGGCAAGTTAAGATCAGTCTCACGTTGATCTCGCGGCGTTCCAATGCAGACCAATCAACGCCTCTGAACCATGGGTGATCTAGAATATCCTGGGGCCCTCCAATCATGTTTCCAAGGCGTTTCGTTCTGTCGGGATTCAAGAATGCTCGGATAAGGTCTCGAGATAAGGGGTCCATGGTCCGTGGCCAATGAATATGCCCACTCAATATCTTTTCATATATGCCGTATGGGGATTCATCAAAAAAAGGAGGATAACCAACGAGCATTTCATAACAGAGCACACCACATGCCCACCAATCTGCTGCTTTACCATGACCATCAGATTGAATAATTTCGGGAGCAAGATATTCAGGAGTTCCACATAGGGTCCACGTCCGGTCGTCAACAATTTTAGCAAATCCGAAGTCAGTCAAGCGAAGATAACCGCGGGCGTCAAGAAGTAGATTCTCAGGTTTGAGATCACGATAGATGATGTTAAAGGAGTGTAGATATTTGAGAGCCAAGATGATAGTTGCTAGATAAAAACGAGTGACGTCTGGTGTGAAGCGGCGGGCGCGTCGCAGATGTGTGAAGAGTTCGCCACCAGGAACATAAGACATCAACATATAAACGTTAACGCTGTCCTGGAAGGTAGCAAAAAGATCAACTACGAAAGGGTGTGACACCCGTGAAAGGATGTATCGTTCTGCGTTGACATGTTCGACTTGACGGAGCTTTACGATGTCAGTCTTGCGGAGGACTTTCATCGCAAAGTGGGTTTGTGTGCCCGGATGCGCTGTGAAAGATCGGTGTCTAACAAGGAGGACTTTGGCAAAGGTCCCAGAACCTTCCACAAGGAGTTAGCTGATTTATGCAAGACTACAATGCTCGAAGATACCAACCTAGGGTCCCCCGTACTTCGAAGTCCGATAGTTTGAGGCCAGACTTCTGAAGATGTACCTGCTCATCCTCCAGAAGTCGCAGCGGGCGAGTCGGCGAAGCCAACATTGCTGTGTCCTTGTCAACGTCCATTTCTGTATCTGATCGGGGAGAAATAGCCGTGTCCGTTCCAGCCATACGAGGAGCCTCGGGGTTGGGAGCATCGCTGGCCTCTCCATTTGGCGTCTTTGTATCACCACCTAAATCGCTGTTGCCTGGAGAGAGGGGCGGCGTCATTGGAGCCTTGGCAATCAGACTCCGAGAGTCTCGCGGACCGGAAACAGATGAATTAGCTAAGGAGGGCCTGCTGCTTCCGGCCTCGGAAGTAGCTATTGGCGTGTGTGGAATCACAACCGCAAGAGGAGCCATTGGTAGGGAGCAAACTGCGCTAGTTTTATTACGAACAATGCAGAGGAAAGTTGAGGACCAGAGGTGGAAACAAACAATGGTATAAGAGAGCCAATAAGCAAAAGTAGCCAAGATTGAGCCAAAAAAAAAAACACAGAAACTACGGCCAGAAACGATGGCAGTTCTGACGAGGAAGATGTCAGTAATATTATCCGAAAAACTTGAGAAATATAGTTGAAATCGTACGATTTTCAGTATTGTGGTGCGCGCGCTGCACTATTGGTTTGGATTACTCGTTGAAGATAGTAGCTAGACTATGAAAAGTGCGAAGGGCAGAAATCATGCAGTCACTCTGGACAGCAGCAAGCGACGTTCAATATGCCATCAAAGTTTTACGCGTGGCAACGATATGAAGAATCATGTGATCTATGATGCACTGCAATATTTATTTCGATCTTTTGATTGCAGCCCTCGTAACAATACTCGTTCCATGCTATACACCAAAGGCAAATGTCGGAGCACCGTACAAGCTTGTCACAACTCGGACATCTCCTTCCTCACCGGCACCTGCAGCAACATAGAGTGGTATAAAGTGCTCTTCTCTGGGATGAGAGGCGCGGAAACCCGGGTGGCTTGTCAGTTTTACCATCGCTTCCTTGCGCCTGTCGGCCTGACAATGGTGTTCAATACAAATACATTGGGACGTCGATGTGTATGCGTACATCTGGTATAGTGACAGCATCAAAAATGGCTCGATCAAACTCTCGGTGTACAGGTCGACAGTTGTCAGGCGAGAAGGAAGCAAAGTCCCGCAAGTTGTGGAAGGTCAGTCCACCAGATATAATCAAGATCCCTTCTTGCCTAGATTGTAATGTCACGTTGTAATATGTTAAACAGTCTTTGTAAAGATTGCCAACCTCAATTTAGCAACGGCCTTCCCCAAGGCCCAATTCGTCTCTGGGCTTAGGCTTGAATCGATCGAGACTTGCACAATAGGAACGCCAGTCAACTCTTCCCCAAACATCAACTTGAAAGGAACGAAGACACCGTGATCCAGACCAGGGCCTTCGAACCCACGTCCATCTTCACCGCGGGCCTCAAATTTAGATGTGGTCCTCGCAGATTGACCAGCCTACGGTATCGGTGTATAAGATGGATGAGATCAAACTCCACTTGAGCCACGAGATATGCCTGACCTCGTGATACAGCTGCACGATGCGACGTGAAAGCTCTGAATCACCTTGAGATTTGAATTTCAAGTTGTACATGGAAGGCTGGAATCCGTAGTAATCAAATAGAAGGGGATTCTCGTCTCCATAATCAGTTACTGTCCTGAAGGCTTGATAAACTTGTCAAGTAAGATCAGAAAGCAACACACCGAGACGGATTCCAGAGGTTTCCCAGTGAGCGCTGAAAACAACGATTCCCCTAGGGTCATACTTCTTCAGTAG
>JABAJZ010013643.1:15154-46481 GCA_018857265.1 Termitomyces sp. T32_za158 | reverse complement strand
TATCCGTTTCTCAATTCCATCAGTCTTGGTAATGCTTCATGCTCCCGATTACTCTGACGAGTCTTCTCGTCTTTCTCTCTGGCATCTTCACTGATATAGGGTTTGTTGAGGGAAAAGTTGGCGCCACTGCTCATCCTCTGCAGTTTCAATTACGACAACTTCATGCTGTTTCTCGATTTGCACATGTCGCATTTTCTGATGTTCAACCACGAACTGTCGATATCCATCCCAAGGAATTAAACTCGGATTCATATACCATTCAGCCGCGCAAAGTAACTTCATTCCGGCCGCGGTCTTTTCAGGAGTTTCTCGAAGCACGCACCCGTCCGTTGTTTTTGGGCCAAAGCGAACCATTTCGGTGGGATGAAGAAGAGACTATTGGTCCAGATGTGGAGAGTCGAGAAACACTTCTGGAACTTGCAAAGATGACTAACAACGCCTACGTTTCCCCGAATGATCCCGAATGGTATGATCTAGGAAAAGGTTGGAAAGACGTAAGTCGACCTTGCTCAGTCGGATTCATTACCGAGCTCCCTCATCTCAGAGTTACCCTTTTGGCTGGGAACCTGACGCAGATGGCTTTCGAGGGCATGTCTTTGCGACTCCCGATAACAAGACTGTGATTTTGTCTATCAAGGGAACTTCTGCTGGTGTATTTGGTGGTGGGGGTCCCACAGCTAAGAAGGATAAATTCAACGACAACCTTCTATTCAGCTGTTGTTGCGCGCGTATAGACTGGACCTGGACAACAGTTTGTGGATGCTATCGTGGGGGGTGGAAGTGTGATACGGAATGCTTAGACAAGGCGCTGATAGAAGAGAGTCTATTTTATCCTATTGGAACGGTAAGTCGATATGATTAGGGAGTTTGACACATCCTTCAAGTGATCTATCTGCCGGCAGAATCTATACAACAACCTGACATATATGTAGTGAGTAGGTCATTCTTCACGCATACTCCGAGGCAGGCAGGTGTTGACCAATTACAGCCCAAAGTCAAACATTTGGGTCATCGGGCATTCTCTAGGTGGAGCTCTTGCCAGCCTACTGGGTGCCACTTTTGGCGCTCCGACTGTCGCTTTCGAATCACCGGGAGAACGGATGGCGGCGCGTCGCCTGCATCTACCTTCTCCAGTGGGTTCTGCAGTTCTACAATGATCGCTATCCGACACTTAGGCTCCTCCGTTCAGCCCTCCACGCTACATGTAACACACGTTTATCACTCCGCCGATCCAATAGCTATGGGAACTTGTAATGGGGTGCTATCTTCCTGCGCGCTCGCAGGATATGCGATGGAAACAAGGTCTTGATATTTTGTGTCTATCCAATCAATCGTCACTCATGATCTCGTACTAGATGTCATCTTGGTAAAACAATCTTTTACGACACGGTGTCAAATTTGTCATGGGGAGTAGACGTTCGTACCCATGGGATTGCCAACGTAATCGAAAAATTACTTTCTCAACCCTGGGCCCCAAGTGTGGAGATAGGCAGAGAGGTTCCGCAACCTAGACCAGAAGACGATTGCGTTGTAAGCTTTGATCAGCCAATGAGTTGACAAGCATTTTAATATCTTGTCAGGAATGCTTTAGTTGGGAGTTCGGTGATTTTCCATCCCCGAGTCTACAAATTGATAGCGGAGATTGTGGTGGGTAGGTTCAAATTAAATAGTTTATCGTCTGGTCGTCGGGATGTTTATTCAGTCACACGATTGATATAATGGGGATCCAATGATTGATGCTGTGAATTTGGAAAGTAAATACGGAACAAATAACGCGTCGCGTCTTCTGACCGCATCTCCCACTGCCTAAGTCATCTACCAATCCTAAGTGCGCTGCTTCCCCTATCCCAATCGTGATAAGCCTTTCTCGCACATCCATCATGATGATACCAATCAATGTGGCGTCTTCATCTTCAAACCTAAAGCTTCCTCCAGGACTGGCAAAAATCTCGCATGACGAGGTTGTGCTCATTGAGCTTCAAGGAGCCATTGAGGTGGAGTCTAATAATCCCAGAGAGCGGGACGGAAAGTTAGTAGGTAAGCTCAAGGTGGATGCAGCCACGGTAAGCTCTTTTCGCAGCAAGGCTTCACACTTTGTAAGTCTTCTAACGTATGCCCTTGGTCTTCTGCCTCGATGTTATCCTCATCCCCTCTTGAACACGATAAGAACAAATCTTCCTTGCTCATTGGACACCACCTGTTGGAAGGAAAAATAACTAACATTGCGAAGCCACTTGCGGTTCTCCTCCGATCTCGGACCGTGTCCAATGTACGGCAAGATGATAAGGAGGAGGATGTTGAAATCTTGTTGCATAATGGTCAGGAGGGTCAGCAAACAATTTCCACAACTGCTGTGGAGTGGGACGTTATAGCCTTGGTTAAACGGAAGATCGTCTTCTCGAAACGTCCCATGCCTGTAGTTAATTTGACTGCACGTAAGTTGTAGGACCGGACCACTTACTCCTGCGATATACAAACTCGCGTGGCAGTTGATCTTACGAACCCAGTCCCATGTGACGGGACAACTTCTCCATATAATTTATTGACATACACTGGCTTTGTACAATATTACACATGGCGAGAAAGAATGCAAGGACAATATCAAACGTCCACGTGTCAAGATTTCCTAAGAATTGCTGTAAGACAAGTCTGGAGTCAGCAAAGTGAGGACCTACTTGTCATTACTTTTGCGAAACCAGAAACGAGAGAGAAGATAGGTACCAAGAAATAACAATTCTGAATGTTCAGCATAGTGATACAGTTGTAGGATGGAGGTTAATAGCAGGGAAGAACACTGTTGCCTTGATGGTTAGTCCTTTCACGCGAAGAATCTGGTGTATAATTGCAGGTATGGCACTGGGAACGAAGGATGTGAGGGTTCCCAAGACACATCAAGGAATTTTCACAAGCTTTGGAGAAAGGAGTGAGATTTGATTGATGGAATGAGCGTAATGGATTAATTGAAACCGTCAAAGTGGCCTTTCAGAATACGTTCACCCATGGGTGAAGGTGCTCGATGAGGCTTTGAGCCCTCGTTGATTGTAGCAGAACGTCGCGGCCTTGGGTTTTGAACGAAGGGAATACTCTTAGATGTGGGACTGACAGCACTGTTCGGAGGCGGCGAAGGTGGCGGGCGCCCTTCGCTTTGGGCAGGAGGCTGAGAGTAATAATGATGAGTATGATGGATAAGTAAAATTGAAGGAAAAGAAAAGGACTGACTTTCACGAAGGCCCCGTTACTCAAAGAAAGCCTTCGAAGAAGACCTGTGCCCCGCTCGAGCTGAGGATCAGGGATGGAATTCGGCTGATGCTGTGAAAACCGGCCCGCGACAGCGGCAGTCGTCCTCCGAGCATGCGCAGCCACGGGAACTTCTGACTCATCCTCTGTGGTATACACCTTGAGTATGTGAGTAGAAATTGCTACAAACAAATCACCTTCAAATACAGGAGGTGGCCCAAATTTTCGATTGAACGGAAAGGTTGAGTTAGCCGGCGACTTAGTCGGTGACTGAGCCAAAAAGTATGATAAGATGGGTGACGTTCCTGAAGTCGGAAGGCTTGAACGGTTTGAAGCGGAGGCAGAAGCTGGGGTACGAAGGTCGGGCGGGGAGCCCTCCGAGCTAGATGAGCCAGAGGAAACTGAGACAGAACGTCCACGACGGCCAGAGGTGTTTATTGCAATGGGGTCAGAATGCTTTACGGATTCAGACGGATTGGTGTTGCTAGAAGACATATTATATACACTTGACTGAGGAGATAATGAAGGATGGGTAAGAAGGGGTATTCGTTTGGAATGGCGTATATATACTCCAATCCACGTGCTTATGAATCCGAGGATCCAATACAATAACTCTATTTGTATCCTCTCAATTCGCGTCTTCTGTATTTCACTTCGATATCCTCACGCACGGACTAGAAGCAATTGCCGTTCTCTGATTGATTTTCCTGTGGTTGTTGAGGAGCCATGCGCACATCTCTCTGTGTTTCGCATTCTGCCGAATGATCTAGCTCGCAATACGGCTGATCTAGATCCAGTGTCTAGGCGTCGATAGGTATACATCAGCTTCCATATTATACATGTAGTCTAGATCTACTCAGCTCTTTGTAGTATGCAACCCGTGGTCCTAGCGTGTACTGCGCCCCAATTCCGAGTCGCCAGCCTTGGTGAGCTCTCGGCAATAAAACGACTTCCTCGATCACCGCTTCCACTTACCCCACAGATATTGACTTCTCCAATAGGAAGGTATATTTAACTTATGCTGTACAGGGCTGTACCGTGACCGTCAGGGTCTTCAAGAAGCCTTTGTTATGGACACGGGGCATCTGAAACCCGAGGTTCACCCAGGCGATGCATTCATGCATCCGTGGCTTATCTATGATTCTGCTGCCTTTTCAGCCATGGGTAAGTATTATTCCTGGCATGGCGCTCGGCTGGGCTGGTCCCGCCAATTCAGCTTCCACTTTCCATGGTCCTGACAGAACGGCTGCATGAAGTATGAAGTCATTGTGACTGTATTCCCCATCTGGCAGGACCAATCAGTCATTTTGGCGCCAGCTTTCTCGTGTCAACGTCTTCAGAGGTACCAACACACTATGAATGGGCATGAGACTTCATCTGAGATTCTGGCATGGACATGTGAATAGGAAGCCTCTAAAGCTCCTGTGTAACTTGTGCCTTTCATAAACTCCTCTTTCTTCCCTCCAGGGTCAGCCAGAGTCTCATTCGTCCGACAGCTTGCTTAGACTCTCTCAGACATGCCTGGAAACCCCATCCTACTGTTTTACAGAGCCGGATGCTTCCCTGTAACGGACCCTAAGGATAGCCCTTGGCGAACGCTGTCAGTCTTGTCTCTCAGCATGAATAGAAGAACACTTCGCATATAACGTACATGTCGATGACTCAAGTCACAATCATATCGAATACACGGGACCCTCGGCCATAGCTTGCCTTTGATCTTACCACAGCCTGAATAAAGTAAGCTCTGTTCACATATACCCCAAAAGTGGATCTCCGGCACTCTCCGTACTCACTCTGGGTTATCGAGCAGTTGGTATGTACCCTTAAAGCCTCGTCCACGTCATATGCGTGTGAATTATGTGAAGAGGCTTTCCTCTCGAACTGGAACTACCGCGGTACACGAGTCTGATCAGCAGGTCGTATTTTGAAGTACGCATTTCACCGCAACAATGAATGTTCATCGTCATCATTTTAACATCACTCAATAACTTCTCCTGATGAGAATCTCAACTACGTGGTCATGTGGGTGAACTCATGCCCCCTTGATTTCTAACCAGCAGACTCGGATAGGGAAGGTCTGTGATATCTGTAAATTTGTGGTGATCGGTACCTGTTCTTGTACTTAAGGAGGTATCAGCATCCCTCACGCTGGAAGATCGGCTCCGGTTCCGGTTTATCATATCTTGCGTGGGGTTGGTCTTAAGCTCTATTGAGCGAAAGCTTGGAAACGTTGCTGAGGTTGGTTTAAGCAATACGCTAATGCACGAGTTCCCAATATACTTTGACTGACATCCTTTCGCTGGCACCTCCTGGTTGTCAGTTACTACGTTCCCACCTTGCCAATACGATATTCGTTTGCGTCGCAAAGCGTAAAATTGTGAATGACCCACGGGTTGGACACAGGCCAGTGAGCGGATGTTTTGCATCAGACAGTCTTTTGATGGGATTTATATCATTATTAATTCAAAACTCTTTATCCTTATCTATAGATGCTGGGTAAAATGGAGACGCAATAGGACCTTCAGGATGATCGTTCTTTCGGATGGATGGCATCTAAATAAGTATGAGGCAGAATGCAATCAGAATACCTAACATTTACGTATACATCTAATTATCAAAGCTACGTCAAGTCTCATGATCGTTCATACTAACAATCCTCAAACAATTATAGTTCAATCTACCAAGACTTGCGCCGCATGTAATCCTTTTCAAAATTTATATCCATTGCACGAGGCGCTTCCGCGTCTATCTTGTACGACATATTGTCAAGTATTTTAAACTACGAGAACTATGGGATCCTCCAGTGTACGCGGAGAAAGAACCGCATGTATGGGCAGGGATCCGAAGCTCTTCGAAGGAGCGAGCTAATAAGCGTGTAACACCTCAAACCTCGCAACGAGAACTTAGCCCTACTTGACTGTATAGGGTTTTAAACCGGATAGCTTATAATCTTTCATTTGTAATTTAAGAAGTACTAGAAAAAAGAGTGCAAGTGTTTGCAAAGGTAGCTCCGATACATTCCTAGATAGCTGCATTGATGTATCCCAAGTTCGGATAACGCGTTCGCGGCCCACGGCAAATTTGAAATTACATCGCCACATGTGGCACAAATAACATTGCGCCACTGCTGAAGAAGAACTGGCATAACACCAAGAGGGATAAGTAATGATGGTAGAGACAAAGATATACAAGGAAGATGGTACATAATTTCATCAACAACGATGCCTTAACGTTGATAACAGCGACATCATTGTAGCGTCAAGGGAAAGTGACAACAACGGGCCGAAAGATCTTAAACTCGAAACATGCTTTCCCAAGGCAGCTCTGCAAGTTTCATACGTCAGTTCTAGACGTAGGTGAGAACCTCTGACTACGCACCCGCGACGACGTCCACAAAGAGAATGTTACGTGCACGTGTCAACGGCAGCTCTTCCGTCACTCTCTCTCCGCCTCGAACATTGGTAACTGGTTCGGAATTTGGGCACAATGCAATATGAATGATGAACAAGTTCGGTGACCGTAAACTGGCAAGCTGGCGATCTAAAAATTGAAAATCTTGTGACTGGTGTAATTCCTGATCATCCTCGTTGATGAGGGTGTCGCCTGGCTCAAGGATAAGATATAGGTGGACTTGCTCAAGGTTCTGCATCAGAGGGTTGAGGGACTCGAGCAAGTCAGCCAAGCCTTCTGGCCAAGCTGGAATCCACGTTGGAAAGGCTATGAAGAGCTGCCTCAAATTAGCCAAGGAATTAAAACTGGGGTAGGGGCATTCTGCTCCGTCTTCCACTGCATGGTGTAAATCAGGATGTATCATGATAGGTCAAGTACAAGCACTTACTAAAATTGAATCCTAAACATTGAAGGGTACGCCCATCTATTAGCATGTTCTCTTCAAAGGCCGGGAGTTGAATGACGAGTGATTCGAGATGAGAGGTATCCATGCGTGGCCATACATCCTCCATGATGGATGGGTCAAGGTCTAGTATCAGATTTCGAGGACGCGGTGCATGTGTAGGAACGCTTTGAACCATCGGAACGCTTAGAGGATACTCGAGGATGTAATTACCTCTAAGTCGTAAAGTCCTGACGGCCAGACAGTCGTCTATCAGATAAGTAGGCAAAGCTAATTCTCCCGATGATACGATGGTGAGACCTTCAAGGCTCGCAGACCGAAGAATTCTCCTAATCGAAGTGAATAATGGATGGTTATAGTCGGTAGGCCAATGCATATTGAAGATATCGAGCCTGGTCAGATTACTGAGGCGGTCCAAGACAAGGGGAATGTGTATGTCTAAAGATGAGGTAGGGGGAAGCTCCGTGCTATCGATACAGAGCTCCTGCACGATATCCCCAACGGCGGGGGTTAGTACACCTCTGGTGAAGATCTCATAAAGTTCTGCACAGGACGAACTGTGGCTGAACGCCGGCGGATCCCTAAGTATGACTCGACGCCAGAGATACAGACGGGAACAGGCCGCAAAAGCCCTGTTAACGAATGAAACTCTCCGGAGGGTACTGACCTCAGTTTGGAGGTTGTCGATGATCATGGAATATATCTCGTTTGAAAATTGATGTGCCATAGTAGTGTGGCGGGCTGGCAGCGAAATCTCTGGCGATTACTCGCTGGAGGGTGTTGGCTGAAGATATGAAGTAAGGCTACTGAGCTGCGAATGAGTAGTTCGCCTAATAAACGATAGTGAGAACGTGCCTCACACAAGGCTATGACTTCACATGTACCAACCTTGCAGACTGCACGAAACAGAAGGGGGTAAATGCATATGATTACCCGTGCTAATCTCCACCATTTTCTGTAGCCCGAGAGACGCCTAGTTCGTCATTTACGACGGATAGTTATTGACGGAAGCAAAAACAAGAACGGAAACAGCCGACGTTCAACAAAGTTTGGTGGAAGTTGACAGCCATGCCATCCATATGGCGTTGTTACCCGGTACCCAGCCAATGGGCAGGCATCACGCTAGACAATTTCAGGATATATTCACAAAACCCATATGTTCTTTGAATCCTGAGACATTCTGATTCCGCTCAAGGCACGGATGCTACCAAGGAACGATCAGCGTGTCGGCGGAACCACAATTTTCTGATACTAATAACAAAATAGTTCGAGTACTATCGATTTTATTGGTTGCCTTTGTTAATTTTTATCATCAACGCATTGTCCTCGTGTTATCTGTATTACATTACAAATTACTGGGTGACCAGCTGATGATGTACGATGCGCCACTGAGGCTGATGGTCCAGGAGTTTAAAAAGGTTCCGTGGCGAGATAAAGAAAGCATAATCCAAAAGAGTGTCGTGGGTATAGTCTTTATAGTGCAACTAGATATACTAGTAGAAAGTGATCCCTATCCCAAGAATGCGAGCTCGGTCATGCGCCTTGACTCCTCATCCTCGATATTGTTCGTCTCCGCCACTATAGTTCCCCTCGAATAGAATGTTGGTGAGACAGAAATTCTGAGATTTAACTCTGGAGATGCCGGGGACTGTGTTTGGGACAGTTTGGAGTCTTCAACCTGATCAACGCTTGTTTGATCGATGCTTGCAACTGGAGACGGAGGTAAATGGGATGGACCGAAACCTTTATCCGCCTTGGAAAGTCCTGGAGATTTAGCACGTGAAAGAGTTCCTACAAAAGAGCGTCGCAAGTTGTTGATTGAAGCACGTATTGACAAGCGGCGTGGTAAGTTGGTGGTCGGCGGGGGATCCGTGGAGCGCTTCATAGGATAAGACGACGACTTGCATGGCTCAACCTGATGTATCCTGAGTCCTGTGGGGTCAGTAAAATTCCGCGGTCTCGCTTTCGGTAGATCTGTGGATCCAGCGGAGGATATATCTGGAGCGAGGGCGACTTCAAAGTTGCCGGAATCACGAGGACGGCCGGAGATGGAATTGGAACCTGGAAGAGG
This sequence comes from Termitomyces sp. T32_za158, assembly GCA_018857265.1. Lineage (NCBI taxonomy): Eukaryota > Fungi > Basidiomycota > Agaricomycetes > Agaricales > Lyophyllaceae > Termitomyces > Termitomyces sp. T32_za158. Next base: position 37,320 of record JABAJZ010013643.1, on the reverse strand, counting down.
AGCCTCAATGGGACTTTCAGTCATGAGAACATCGTCCTTCTCGAATAAACTGGGCAACATAGTATCTGATGTGACATGCGGAGCTGTCATCGCAGGAGAAGCGGCATGAAAACCAGGCATTGAATGCAAGGCCTCTGATCCAGTGGAGCTATGGAGCGGTGTTATGACCGGCGGTGTTATTGATATAGTTGGGCTAGCTGGAGAAGTACTGATTTCAGAAGATGGAGATAGAGATAAAGGGACCGTAAAAATTTCCTCTCGAGAGTTCAGGAAACTTGAAGAAGACGAAGGAGATGGAGGCAAAGGAATAAGATGAGGTTCATCAGATGAAAAAGGCAGTTGTGGTGGGGTCTGTAAGTCGGGGTCATCCAGATTGTTTATCGAGGAGTTGAAGGGGGTGGGCGGGCTTTTGATCGTTGATGCAGTGGTTATCGCATTTGGTAACAAATTCAGGGTTTCACAGCAAGTAGAAGGTTGTACAAGAGAAGCTGAGGGCCACACAATCGCAGGTGGCGAGACATCCTTCACTGGAGAAGGCGCCATGTCTCCAAACGTGGGATCTTCCATCCGCTCAGGTCCCCTGTCGTCTCTAAGCTTGAATTCCCATTCTTGCTTGACTTTCGCTGCCGCTGATATTCTGCTGCCTTGTGCATCACCTGCGAACACCTCTTCGTCTTCTGGAGGCATCAGAACAGGAAGGTGACGATCCCGCTCCCGTTCCGCCAAACTGAGATCTACACTAGGCTTTGAAGGTGGTAATAAGCCTCGCTCCCGCAGTGCTGCGTCGCGAATTTCTTTTGAGCCAAAAGCGGATGAAATTCGGGTGGGGGATCGAAATAATGGCCGAGATGGATTTGAGACGGTGGTACGTGAACGCACACGAAATTTGGAAGACAGAAGTTGGAGAATCGTTTTGGACTTGGTCAAACTTCGCTGAATTGTTTCAGACCTGACGATGGGATTAAGATTGATGGCAAAGAAACACCTTTCAAACCGGCTGACCTGCAAGTCTTATTCTCTGTCGCATTGTATGATTGCCTCCTGTGACTACAAACGTGAGAATGGCATAAGAAACGACAAGAGAAGCAAATACCTCATCTCTTCTGGCTTGTGGCCTGGTGAAGGATTGGGATATGAGGGATTGTAATCCGTATTCTTTATCCCGCCAGGACTGAGATCACCAGATTTTACCCATAGTAGTCTACGATTCAGGGGTGACATTTTCAGGCGAGATTTCGTCGACCTCAACGTAGTAACCCCTGGGGGGGATGGTGGGGATAGTGGAGCAAAAGCAACTTCATGTTTGAAGGGCTCGTGGCTTCCCATGTCACCGAGGACCTTTCGTTTTACCGCTGCCTACTTGCCCTGGTTCACACCAAAATGGGGAGGCCCTTTTACAAGCCAGAGTAGACACGTGCCAAGGTGCGCCGCCAATGTGATTTATGGTGGTCTGAGGGCCCAGGAATATGTAGAAGGAATGTGGGAACGTCAGCTGCCACAAAAGGTGAGAGAGCAACTGATGAGAAAAAAGAGACAAAAGAGTAGAAAGGCTCTAGTTTGTCGAACAAGGCTAACTCCCCTTTTTTGCCATCCATCTTGTGGTAGTATCCGAGAGACATAGCATACCTACCGGATCTCGATCAGCCAATTAAGCGATCGGAAGACCTTGTCATAGGAGCTCGAGCATTCCTTCAATTGCAAGAAGCAGGAAACGCTTGGATGACCATTGCTATATTGCCATGTGATCCAGCAAGAATTCTGATTCGTTACAGTAGCGTAATTAGAGCATAGAGTTCTTCCTGCGGGTCTACGGCATTCTTTTCTCGTCCGGTATCGTATGTCAGACTGCATGGGTACGTACGCATTGAAGAGACGTTGTGTCAAATATACTGCATTCCGGAATGGTAGCTAAATTCTCTAAGTGATTAATGAACATAATTTCTCACGATGCCGATTCTTCGTCACGTTAAGCCTCGAACGACGAATTACAGGAACTGCACATGGCTTTATACCAACACGGAACCACGTCCAGGTCTCTACCACGTACCGGCTTGACCGAATTTGAAATTCTTAGAAACGCGCACAGGTAATCACCTCGACAAAGTCTTTTCCAGTGGAGAAGTTGACAGACTGACAAGATTTCTTCGCGATGAAGATGATGATGACTCGAACGTCCAGAATCAATCATGGGACGAACAACTAGCGTCAAAATACTATGCCAGCCTGTACCGCGAATTCGCTGTCTGCGATCTCAAGCACTACAAGTCGGGCAACGTCGGTTCTCCAGCGCTGTCTTTATATTACATGCTTACGTTCAATACATAGTTCGCACTTAGATGGCGCACGGAGAACGAGGTATTATCCGGTGCCGGCGAAACGACTTGTGGAAACACGCGCTGTGAACACCATCATCCGCTACCGGAGTACCTGCAGCGCTCCGCAGGTCCCGCTCCCTCACTGACAACGTTGGAACTCCCCTTTGCGTACGAAGAGCATGGCGAGAATAAATCTGCATTGGTCAAGATAGTGTTGTGTAAGCGTTGCGTTGATAAACTTATGTGGAAGCGAAGGAAGGAGAAAGAGAAGCCGGTCAAAGATGAAGTAGAAGAAGAAACAGAGATGAAAGGCTCGACGCGGTCTGTACCAATGGAGGATCGACAGGGGAAGGTCGAGAAGCAGGCTGAGACTGCAGTCCATGAAACAGAGATAACCGGAATCGGCTTGGAAGAACGGCGGTCAAAGCATCGTGATGATAGACGGAGGGACGATCGTGAACAGAGACGACGAAGCTCTCGGTCTCGATCCCCACAATCAAGTCACAGACGACACTCTGCTTCAAATCATTATAGGCAATCCGAACGAGACTATCGACAATAAAATGAAACCCCAAGCTCTTCACACGATTCACAAATCCTTCGAACATTGATCCACTTTTATTGCTTCTCGTATACACCAGGAGATTCATAGCTATATGATTCCCTTTTGTCATGATGGAATTCCCTCATCGAAAGGATAAACAAGAGGTGATCCTTTAATGTTTGTGAAGCCGAAAATCTTGTACTCCTTGCCCATCCCGGCTGGGTCTACAAGTCTCTGGGACGCATCGACAATCGCAGAACGGCGTTCTTTGTCTTTGGCTTGACTTAAGAGTGCCATGACACGGTATGCCAAACCCATCTTATTGAGAAAGTCTGCCTGAGTAATCGGGCCGTGCTTGTCAACTAGCAAGGATCGTCAGTGAGTCATCTAAGCGGAAAAAGTTCTAAAATGTCCCTTGAGCTCCCATAGCTTGTTGCAGTAGCGCAAAATCAACATTGGCTGTAAGATCAGTTTTTCCTGGCTGGTGAAAGACGTCAACTATCTTGTGGCCCTTGAAAGCCTAGGGTACGAGCTATCAGCAGAAAATTAGATGGAGTAGGTGGCACATACCCTGAATGAGTTTCCAAACGCTTTATTATCTCCATAGTCGACAATCAAACCGCAGCCTCCACCTGTTAGAGGAGGATTAGCATTGTCCACTTGCAGTTCATCCAGTGACTTTGGTCGGCCTATGAGCTGCGAGAGTGCTGCAGCATTAAAGTAGGATTCAACTGAGACTTCAAGGAACGCGCCGATGGGAAGAGTTGCAGCAATTTCCGCTAGGTGTGGTGAGAGATTGAACACGGATCTAGACATAGAGTTAGAAGTCGGCGATAGCACGCGCTGGAAAAGTGGACCATCGTGAGACGGTGGAGTTGATGGAGGTAGGGGGGTGCCAACATCGGCATCGGAACGTAAACGAGGATCTTTAATGGGGTCAAGAGTGGATGCGACCATGACTTCACGCCACCCATCTTGAGATTTCTGAGGAGTGTTAGTCAAGGAAGGGAGAAAAGGAAAGAACAATACCTGTAAAAGATAGAAAGGAAGAGCGTCGAAGAATTCATGCGCGACGATCATGGTGAACGCGTCCGAACGATTAACTGAAGAGAGAGTATCGTGCCAATTCAACTCGCAGCCAACTCTACTCGCGAAGTCACGTAATTTTTCTTCTTGAATCGCGCGCATTGCCGGACTGGCTTCAACGAGACTTATCTCCTTAAGCTGAACAGGCTTTTCTCCGTTGTTTGCCTTGAGAGCTGTACGAGAGACAACCTTATGACAATGAGGTAAGTTTAGAAAAAGACACAATACGCGAGGGCACCAACACGTAGAATGTCATCCATTAGTGTTGCTCTTCCGGGCCCGAGTTCAACGAAACGGATTGTATTTGGCCTCCCGGCACTGATCCACTGTTGCATAAACCATATGGCGACCAACTACGCGTAAAATTGTTGGCTCATCACTTAACAATCATCATATGTTGAAGAAAAGCTTACCTCTCCAAAAACCTGGCTTATCTCAGGACTCGTGATGAAGTCGCCGCGCGCACCAAAGACTGAGTTTTCGGGATTCGTGTAGTAACCAAGGTTAGGAAAAGTAAGGCATGTCTGCATGTACGTCGCAAATGATATTGGACCAGTTGCCTGTTTGCTCTGTGAGCCTCTATGACGCAGCCAAGTTGGATTACTCGTGCCTTTATGCCATCCAAGATTATTTTCTCGATAGGTGAAACTGACGGGGGATATCTCTGCTCTGGTGTCTTCTCTGTGTACCATCTGAGTCCCCGTGGCTTTATTAGGTGCCACTTTGCACACGGCGTAGTAGTTAAAGAATACACGCGTTGTACATGGTTCCGTGCGCTCCGGAACATTTGTTCAAACAGTCAGAAAGACACGAAAGCGGGAACCTGGACGGTACCGGTTGTGACATGTCGTGACTTGTGTCCAGGATCTCAAAAACGATTCTTCTCTCGATCAGTCAGCAATCGCAACTCCCTGTTCTTTCACAAGACACACACTACCTTTTCTTTTTCAGAGTACATAGGAACTTAACGAACATTTATATCAGACCTCACGAATTATGGCCACACGTACGATTTTTATTTTCTCATCCATTTTTCGTCTAAAATTTTATCTTATCTAGGCATCCAGTTCGAAAACCACAGCGACATCGGTGTCTTCGCAAAACTCACCAACAGCTACTGCCTGGCTGCAATTCAAGGCAGCACCAACTTTTACTCCGCGTTTGAGAGCGAGCTCGGCGATGTCATTCCTATAGTACATACGAGCATCGGAGGAATGCGTATAGTCGGCCGATTGACTGCAGGTGTGGAGAATTTGTCTTCTTATTTTTCTCCTCGTTTTTCATCCTGATTGAAACGTGGTATAGGAAATCGACACGGTCTCCTTGTACCGTCGACTACAACTGATCAGGAATTACAACATCTACGAAATTCCCTACCCGACTCTGTCGCGATCCAACGGGTAGAAGAACGATTGTCGGCTCTTGGGAATGTCATCGCGTGTAATGACTATGTCGCTCTCGTGCATCCAGATGTAGATCGAGAGACAGAGGAGATTATCGCGGACGTCTTGAAGGTTGAGGTGTTTAGACAGACGATCGCCGACAATGTTCTTGTTGGAAGCTATTGCGCGATCACAAATCAGGGTGGCCTTGTCCATCCGAAAACAAGTATACAAGATCAGGATGAGCTGAGTAGTCTGCTCCAGGTTCCGCTGGTTGTGCGTATATTGCCGCCCTGCTGCCTTCGTTGCTGCAAGTTCTAATTCGTTATTTAGGCCGGAACAGTAAATCGTGGTTCTGATGTTATTGGTGCCGGGCTAGTGGTAAACGATTGGTGTGCGTTTACTGGTCTTGAGACGACAGCGACAGAAATCAGTGTGATTGAAGCCACTTTCAGTGCGTCTAAGTCTGCGTTGTCAAATGTTCATTCCTAACCGTTGTTTTTACAGAGCTGCAAGGGCACGATTCGTCAGCAGTTATTGGAGAGATGCGGGACTCTCTCGTTGACAACTGGGCATGATTTCTGTCACTCCTGTTATATCTTTATATGCACTACCTTTGCTGTTTGCTTTGGAGACTTATCGATGTATCGGCCTCGCCTGCTGCTGAATATTCAGAAGTATATGTATATCAGGTATTCGCTCACTCTGTAGTTTCCCCATTGACAATATGTCGGAAAGAAAGTCTGACTTCGTAAAATGCTAGTTGGATGCGTGCATGCTATGAGACTTTCTTGGAAAATAAGTTTCGTAACTCGATACTGAAGCTTGAAGGGAGGCCATACTTCGATACTTTGCCCACCAGCAACATACAACTAATCCGTTGTCAGCCTTGACAGAATCAATAGTAAGTACACACATCCCGTGTCGTCGCGGTACTTCTAATAACCGAGAACATAACTTGCTTCAGTAACTACAAGGTCGTGATAGAAGATGACCCAACTAGTCAAACTTCCTTCCGGAATATCTCTTGAAGTTGACATCGATGCGCCTCCATCTTGTTCAGAGACCGGAAAACTGGCAGTTTGTCTCCACCCGTGGTCCTGGTTAGGCGGTCGAAAAGAGGACCCGTATGTACACAGGCACTATCTACTTTCCTTGCTTTGCGTCTAAGAATTGTTGCTTGGAGTGTCCTTTGGTCACTCGTAGATCATTTGCACACTGAGAATTATCATGTCTTGAGGTACAATTCGAGAGGTGTTGGACGATCTACTGGATGGGCGTCTTTCACTGGCTTCAGTGAAGCAAAGGATCTTGAGGATTTGGTTACATGGGTCGTTCAGCAGATTGATAATGTTAAGTCACTCGTCCTCGTCGTGAGTACCTCTTCAAGCTTCGAGCTTCAAGGTGCATTTGTGAAACTGAACAATGATCAACAGGGGTATTCATATGGTTCCCTCATCGCCTCCTTGCACCCTATTCTGCCTTCCATCAAGACTACACACATTCTGATCTCGTATCCCCTAAGTCCGAGGGGTTGGTTGACATTGTTCCATACTGGTACGTACAACGCAAAACTACGAGAACTTGTCCAGAACGCGGAGTCCCATGTGCTCGTTATATTTGGAGATCGAGACGAATTCACGGGCGTGGAAAAATATAGAGAATGGCGGAAAAGTCTTGAAGAAGTGTCGAGCAGCGAACGGCTGAGAGTTGTCGAGGTAGGAGGAGCGTCACATTTCTGGAGAGGATCCTCTGGGCAGCAGCTTGGAGAGCAAGTACGAAGGTGGTTGCCATGACGGCTTTCTTGAACACAAACGAACAAAGTAGCCGGAGTAGGATCAGTTTGGCAGGAGTAGTTGGAATTCAACTTCCTCTTTTCGTCACCTTTGTAGTCTTCTCTATATTTCTATTATATTCCTTTTTGCGTCTTCTCTGAGATTGATTCACAATCATAACCTTGCTATTACTCTCATCTTTACAAATGTACGTATATGTGCCACCGAATATGCTGTTGCCATCCCCACGTATCTGATTGCCTTGCAGGCCGTTACCAGACGAGCGCTCTCGTGGAAGCGTGGCAAATCTCATCGGCCGCTTTGAGAACCAAGTCAAGCGCCAGCCCTCCTCATCGCCGGCATCTGCTCGGAGCTTGAGTGCCACTTCTCATGTGTCAGGAGATTCTGCAAAGGAGGAAGCCAAGGAACGGCGTGAATGGCCCCCAAAATCCCCTAGTCCTGAAATCAAGCCACCTGTTGCCATTCCATCCTCATCTTTTGCCACAAGCCTGGCATTAGCACAGGCTGTCTCCGCTGAAGTGATTTCCGCCTCGCAGGCTGAGGCTCAGGCTGATGTCGCAGGAGATACCTCATTGACTCCTCGGTCACGTTCCACTACATCAAGTCCTGACAAGTCGAAGCCTGTTATTACAACGCCTTCTCAGCAACAGCTGAGCATCGATGTCATTGCATCAAAGGCCGCGACTGCGGAGACACAGACAACTGCGAAGCCGCTCACGACCACCAAACCGCCACCAGCCAAGGCTCCTGGGCAAACCGTTGGAAAGTCGTCTACAATGACATCTGGGCGAAATCCTCTCAAATCCACGGGACTACGTCCAACTACAGCTCCAGCTGCTCACCCTACCAAATCACAGAACGCGGTTCCCCGCAATCCATCTGCACTTACGCGTAAAGCTGTCGCTAAACCTACCCCTCCTGCGCGCGCAGCAATAACGCCAGCCTCGGTTCGACCCAAAACTCCATCTTCGACTGCGGCGAAGGCGCCCTCTTCGGGTCTGTTCGCACCCACTGCGGCTTCTTTGGCAAAGTCACGAAACGCTCAGCCCCCTTCAGTTCCCTCCCATCCGAAGAAGACTGCATTGAACAGCGCCGCTGCAGAACGACTAAGTAAACCTACTGCTGCTTCGCTGTCCCGAACACGGAGTCAAACGTCTGCCGCACCTCAGACAGGTGCAAAGCCTCCTGCTTCAACATCAACACGTGGAACATCGGCAATCAAGTCCAAGGCTGGTACAAAGAATGCAGGAACTACCATGGCAGGCAAGAAAGTCGCAGCTGCTCCCAGTGGAGCTGCAATCCTCGCTGCAACCAAGCCAGAATCTGAGGGCATGGTTTTTTCGTCGGAAAGTGAACATCAAGATAATCACATCGATAAAAGCCCTGAGGATTCCATCAACTCGGAGAAAGTTCTCCCTGAACAAGAAGAAAACAGTGTGGTGTCTACTGAATCCGACGCCGAAGCTATCGCCACTGATGGACATTTGAATGGGGAAGCCGTAGAAGCGAACAACGAGGCAGATGTCGCTTCTACAGGTGATCACTTGCAATCGCATGATGCTCCCCTTCAACACGCCAAGAAGACCGATGTGGCTCTCGTCAATGGTAGTCATGAGCCTGAAATTATGCCCAAAACACACATCGGAAACGAGATCGAAGATATGGTCAACCTCCTTGAGTCGATGAACGTTTCCAAGGTCCGATCGGAGAACCTCACCAGTATTCCTGACGAAGTTCATGATATCCCTGACGAAGAATGAAGAGATTGTGATGAAACGACTGTTTTAACGAATTGACGACCCCATTCGTATCCTTCTCCATTTTCTGTAATTCTTTCCCCTTTTTCTTGACGCTGACACATAGACATTACCAACTCGTACGTCGTTACTGAGTCTCCCAGATCGATTTCTGATTTCATTCTAGTCAATTTTTTTTCATTCCCTAGTCTACTCTTTGGACTTTTACGCTCTGTCTACTAGCACCTCATACCCTACTCATGTTCATTTGCAGTGATAGGGTTGATTCCTTAATGCATAATACCTCCACGAAGAAACCACCCACCAACTTGTTGACTTTGATCTGTTTGAATACCAGTTGCTTTCTGCTTTCATCAGCCTGTGTAACTTATCTTCAATTAAACTTCAAATACCTTCACTTGCCTCAGCTTGCGATACTCAGGCGATACAACCACAATCATCGACTAAACTCTTCTTTTAAAAAGGAACAGCGCTTCAATTGCGAAACAATCGTTCTTTTGTGTTAATTGTACAGTCTTCGTAACACACGGTATGACTAGGAGTCCGTCATTCTAATCGTACAAAGTCCCAAGGTATTACAAGGCTGTCAATCGGACCTATAGGCGCTCAAGGTGCGTGTAAATTTGATCAATCGAATTTGGGGGTGACGTAAATATCGTCGTGATCTATAGTGAAATGGGTAAGAATGCGCCACTCAAACTAACCACTGGAGTTCAAAAAACTGACCTTTTCCGTGTTTCAAGATGTATTCCCGCTCCTTCTGGGCCAAATGTTTGATGTAACTGACCACCTCGTGCGCATCAACCGCAGCACGCTTGTTGTAGTTCGCGCCTCCACGGATGGCAGCAATGGCAACGTCGAAACGGGACGTACGGTTGCACAGCATCATCTATGACAGGGTCAGGGATTCGTGCGTACAAGGGAGACCAATAGTGTACTAACGTCAAATGGTGAAGTGGTGGTTCCTTCCTCAGCATAACCTTCGATAGTGATTCGATCGGTACCAGGTCGGCCACCCAACAGGCCTCTCAACTCGATGGGATAGCCGTGATAGTTGAAGTGGATAGGGCGATCGGGAGTGAACAGAGCCTCGAACGAGTCCTTGGTGAGAGCATGTGGATGTTTGCCGTAAGGACTCAAAATCATAAGGTCGGTGACGTTGACGACGCGAACTCGCAAAGCCGGCATAAGCTTACGAAGAAGAGCGGCAGCAGCGATGACCTCGAACGTCATCTCCACACCGATGCCAACGAGGACGCTAGAATCAAAGTCGGTAACTCATTCCCCATTGCAAATGAGTTGAAAACTCTTACACGTCGGGGTCGACGCCTTCGTCGACACTGCAGAATTTCCATACGGAAGCACCGGCGACGCAATGCTACATGCAGATGAAAAAAGATATCAATCTGAATTGAAGAAATCACTAACCTTCTCAGCTTCCTCCTTACTCAACCAGACAGGAGTGGGTTGCTTGCTTCCGACCATCAAATTGACGTAGTTCTTCGCCCTCAGGCAGTGAGAGATGGTCGAGAGGAAACAGTTCGCATCAGGTGGGAGGTAGACACGCGCGAATTGAGCTTTGAGGTTGAGCACAGCTCCGATGAACGAGGGATTCTGATGTGAAAACCCGTTGTGTTCCTGACGTGTCCAGGTAGAAGTCTCCAAGTAATTGAGAGAACCGCAAGGTTGACGCCACGTCGTTTCACTTGCCTGGAGGTTTGTAGGTCAGATCTACAAAGGACTTGGTCGGTATTAACGACGTACCATCTTACAGAACTTGGCATATTGGACCATCATTGTGTGCACAATACCAAGGAACGCCTCGTAACTCGGGAAAAGACCGGTACGTCCAGTGAGGGTATAGCCTTGCAACATGCCCTGACAAGTGTGCTCAGAGAGGATCTCAATAACCCGCCCGCCTTGAGCGCGCGAAGCAACGTCCCACTGGAAGTTGCGTCCGGTAACATCGAAGACGGCATCAAGCTTATTCGAAACAAGCTCATCAGGCGAAAATATCCTGAAAGTCTTGGGGTTCCTGTAGATGATGGGTCAACGAGTATACACGACAATAAAAAGGGCAGACGTACTGCACAACGACCTCCTTAATAAATTGACCAATAGCCTTCATGCAGCTGATATCTTCACCCGCCTTGGAGGTGAAGTTGCGCCAGTCAGGAGTCTGAAGAGGCTGATATGCTTTGTAGGATTCGTCCCGCATGCCCATCCTCTTGCCGCCTTCAGGGACTATCTTCATGATCGCATCTACAGGAGATCCATCCCTGTTAAAGAGCTCCTTCGGTCCATAAGACTCGAGCCATTTTTGGAGCATCTGAAGTTCTTCGGGATTGGTCTTGGCCTCAGGCAAAGGGACTTGATGTGAACGGAAGGAACCCTCAATAAATTCGCCATTGTGGACCTTGGGACCCGTCCAGCCCTTGGGCGTGCGAAGAACAAGCATAGGCCAGCGCGGTTTGACGATAGGTGATCCCGAGCGGGCTGCCTTTTGAATCTTCTTGATCTCCGATACGGCCCAATCAAGAGATGCGGCGAGGTCGTTGTGAATGTCCTCAATATCTTCCACGATGCGCACTTGATATCCATAACCACTGCAGGAAATGGTCAATCGAGGGATAAAGACATAGCACACCCGGAAAAACATACGTGTAGAGTGCGATCGTCTCCTTGTTGTCCATGACACCAGCAATAGTGCGCTCGGAAATCTTGAACCCATTGACATGCAAGATGGGAATAACAGCACCAGACTCAGCAGGGTCTATGTACTTCATGGCGTGCCAGGCCGTCGCAGTAGGACCAGTTTCGGCTTCACCATCGCCAACAACACAGGCGACGATGAGATCAGGGTTATCCATGACTGCACCAAAAGATACACTAAGGGCGTAACCTAGCTCTCCACCTTCGTGAATGGCACCAGGGGTCTCGGCATTGATATGACTCGGGAAACCTCCAGGAACGCTGAAGCGCGAGATGAGTTTCTTAAGACCACTGTAATTCCGGGAGTACTCGGGCATGAAGGTGCTCATAGAGTCCTCCATCCAGAGACAGGACAGGATAGCAGGCGCACCATGACCTAACGCCACAATGAGCCCGTTTCGCAAGATACACATGACGGAACTCACCTGGCCCTACGACGTACAGGGCATCAAGACCTGTCTTCTTGATGATTCTGTTGAGATGGGCATAGACGAGGACGAGACCTGGACACGTTCCCCAGTGACCAAGAAGACGAGGCTTAATCATGTCAGACGTGATCTTCTTCTCGAGGAGAACATTATCGTTAAGGAAAATCATGGCTTCGTAAACGGTCACAAAAATGCACGACGTCTGGAAACAAAAACTAACCCGCAGAGATATAGTTGGCAGCCCTCGTGAAGAGGTCAAGGCTCATGTGCTCATCAGGAGAGAGATAGCCTTTGGTGTTGATCTGGGCTTCGAATTTGAGGATTTCCTTGGAGAGGAGAGACGCGTCGGGAGGAGGGTTGGCTTGGGCAATCTGTTGGCCAGGCATGGTAGTAGAATGGGGGTCCTGCATTGCTAGATATGCTTCTTATATCAGTGTAAGAGTGAGTCTCAGCTGAGTGAAGTAAAACGTTCATGGTCGGAGTCGGATGACATCACCATCAATGATTTGCGATTTGCGATTTGTGATTTCGTCCTCTACGCAGGACCTTTCGCAGCCTTTCGGTATGTTTTACACCCACACTCATCGACCGATTCCAGCCACAGTTAGTCTGTGCCAGATCGCTCTAGAGCCCTCACCACGCTGCTGTCCTCGTTGCCTCTCATTTCGAATCAGCTGGTGATGTCGGCCCTGCTTGGTCTAGAATGTACGACCTACACAGCTGCATGTGGGCTTCCTGCACCTCCTTTGTTCTAACTTGAATGTGAGACAAATTACGGCTGCAGATTGGTCCGCCACTATCATGGCATATTACGAATTTTGAGTAGTCTCTCATGCTTCAGAAATGGTTCTTGGTCCCGAGTCTTTGATATTCATTATGTTCCGGGACTACCCATCAAACTCATTTTTGTAAGGTGCGTCGGTAATCTTTCATCTATCGTATCACGCAGGCAATGGAATACAGTATCTGGTATGAGCCACTGTGCGGCAGAGTTTTTTCGAAGGATGAAGTCCATTTTGAGACGAACTAAAATTATTTCACAGAACACGATTCATATGTTTCTTCTCAAAAACTTTAACGTGTCTCTTGAAGGTAAAGACGAACATATTATGTACAAATTCTAGGCGCCGGAGAGACATGGGATCAAGCGGAGTTGGGCCACATTCGACCCACTTAACTCCACGTCACGTCTTCCAAGGAAAATGTCAATCGGGCCGGTCCTACCCTGTCAGGGAGCTATGTAACCTGGTTCCTAGTCCTAGCTAGATGACTGTCTGGAACATCACAGGATCTCTCTATTCCGACAGGTTAACCGTCGATTTTATGTCGGCGCCGCTCTGGCTGCGCGTCTACCTTTGCGGAGATTGTCAGCCTTGAAGTGATTCTAAGTAGGGGTTGGGACGGTAAGATCTCTTTGATACCTGATCGTGAGAGGATGTCGAACGCATCGACGCTGAATTTGACAGCGAGTATAAGGCTTTTAGACCTTGCAAGTTTGTTATAGGGATGCTTGAGGTATGTATCGCTAGAATTTGTGAGAATTGTCAAAGTCGCCTGCAGCTGAGGCCGACTATAACTTATATAGTCGTTACCTTCTGTTGGGACGTTAATTCTCTTCCACTTGATCCTCCCGATGACTGAAAGCGTCCGATCACCATGACTCTGCGGACGTTATCTGATTTCCGCATGCTCGTCGTACCTCTTGTGCTTTCAATCTTCGTTGCCAAAATCTCTTATGCCTGAAAAGATCCCTTGCTATTGTGACGCGAAGAAACGTCACGCTCATACTCGCTCGCAGGTTGGCTGTTCCCGGGCGGACCCAAGTCAAGAACCACAACCACAACCGCCAGCAACATACCGTGTGTTTTCCGTACCTACTTCCTATTCTTACCCAACGACGCGAAGAGGTATCTCTTGTTGGTGGCATCAATCAATGAACAGATGGCCGTCAGCTCGGCGAGATCACCGTGTTACTGGATATCTCATTGTCCGCTCGATTGTCTTCATCGCTCGGCCGATGAGAAAGTTTGGACATTGGTCTGCGTGCGTGCGTTTAGGCTCGATCAAGCACTCACGTTCTAATTCTACATTCTGATGTGAGCCCTTTCGATATACCTATCTTCTCGGAATACGACAAAATCTTCTTGATTCTACCCGGCGGTCGGGTTCGCGTGTGAACAGATGAAGGACGACTTCCATCAACACCTCTTGCTGACTTGTATGGTCTCAGGCCTAGGATGACTTTATCCAGGATTTCATAAAGGAGGATATCCTTTCCAGTCCACATAACCGAAACGTAAATAATTGGAACAGATGTTCTGAAAGGCGCTTTTGATGGAAAGATGGTTAGAGATTATTGATGGTTGCAGTATGCGGTAACTCGCATTAATTCACTAAGTAAGCATTGGTTACAACTCAATCCAAGTTTGTCTTCATACATATGAGCAATCGGTCATTGTGGAGCCTGACGGTCATAAATATTCCTGTCATAACTGATTATACTTGCGACGAGATGATGAGGATGGCGATGCATATCATTTCTGATGATGACCAAGACAGTTGAGGTCGGTAGTTTGGCGGAGCGGGCAAGATGTTGACGTGAACAACAGCGAACAATCACCGAGAAGAAGGATGTCCACGATATACAATGGGTGGTTCTTTTTCTTTTTGTGCACAGCCACTCCTGGTCACGCGCCAAAACTTCTTGCACAACCCTGGCCCATCTTCTCCGCTTGCCTCAAGGTCGACCACCTCCCATTACGCCCTGCATGAAAGCAGCACATTCGCTTCTTTTATCATGCCTTCTCGTTATTGGCGCCAGCCATTCAGCGAGCGCCTACAACTACAACTACCCTCGTCAAGGTACATCAGGAACGTCAGCGACGTCTACTGCAGTATCAACGAGTAACACGCCATCCAGCTCTTCGACCCCTTCGACATCGGCTAGTTCAACGTCGACGACGAGTGAACAACCACCACCATCATCATCAGCTCCCTCCACGCCGACGACGCCGGCGTCACCGACCCCACAACCATCTCAACCACCTCCGTCAACTGATCAACCAGCGCCGACGAGCAGCGCCCCCACGATTCCCTCACCAGTCACTTCCCAGTCTACATCGATTGATGCAGGAGGTTCGACTACTATTATCGTCGTCACCAATACACCTTCCTCCGTTAGTAGTAGTTCAACGCCCGCTCCGACTAAAGGTGCCGACGATGACGGTGCCCAAAGTGGACTTGGCACTGGATCCATAGTTGGTATATCGGTCGCTGGTGGCGTAGCCGTCATCGCCATTATCGCCTTTGTTGTGTGGAAAATTACTAGGAAACGCTTCACCGATTTCGATGATAGTATGTGACGAATTATTTTTTAGCTGTAATTCTCACTTTTTTTCGTCCTCAGACGAAGCTATCAAGTGGCCAGAGCTCAGTGCGCATGGTGAAAATACGACTTCCCACCCTCTTCCCGTTAACAACACCGGCCGTTCTGGTTTCGACACCGGCTCCGAGCCATCTCTATCACGCGTTGCTTCCGCATCTGTTTATTCCACCCCCGACGTGGTTAACGGGTCTGACCCATACGCCGTACCTCCCCTGCCACACATGAATCCAAATCAACCTTACCGCGATGACCCAAACGCAGTCTCTGGATTCTATGACCCTTACCGCGGTCCAGTTCCTGGGTCTATCGGACACGGTCAAGGCAATGACGAATGGGGTGGCGAAAATATTCCTATGACACAAATGGCTGGCCGCTCGAGCCCTGGGCCACAAGCAGCTTATGCTGCAGGAGGTTATGGTACGGGAAGACAGAGCCCAGCTCTAGCTTCTCCTTACGAAGGCGGAAGAAATGTGCCTGCTGGACCTCAGGTATATGGAGGCAGGGCTTCTCCGGGACCACAAACCGCTTACGGAGGCAGGGCTTCTCCCGGACCACAAACCGCTTACGGAGGTAGGGCTTCTCCCGGACCACAAATAGCATATAATGCTGGCAGAGCATCGCCTGGCCCTCAGGCTGCGTATGACCCCTACGGGCAAAGATAGCTATCGAAAGTTTTCATTCATACCATATTCTTGTTCTGTTTGGATGACCGCATGGTTGAAGTGAAGGAAAGACACTGGCTTGCTCTTTTTTCACTAATCTATTTACCACATCTTCCTTTGGATATCTGTGGGAATTTCACGTTCTATATATGCCCCTGACTCGAATAATCTATAGGCCAACTCGCGGCTTTAATTTTTTACCCTCTTACGCCTGTTTACGACGCTATATCAAAGTCCCAAATTTATTGCTATTTGACTCTTATTCTGGGTGATGGCTTGTTCATTTGTTCAGAATCACTCCCCCGTTTGTTCAAGCTTTTTAGGACGATAGAGGACATGTCAAGATAGGAAAAAACATAGTGAACACTGAACGTGGAGCTGCCATCATTCCTGTGGAGGCCACAGCAGCCCTTCAATCATCTTGCCTGTCAACTTGAAATTGATGCGTATGTACACCCACTGAATATGCCCTTTTCGTCTACAAAGCATTTTCCAAGTCCCTATGGGAACAAGCCGAGTGTACCCTTGAATGTCTTGAAAGTTGTGTACGTGAACCAGTATCGGGTATACGAATGCTATCTCGAGGTTTCCAACCAGAGCTTGAGAAAGACAACCCCTATAGCATAGCCGGAACATAGTCTTGCCAGTTTAGTCAACGGGTTTCTAATTGACGTGCTCCCTCGTTTCATGAGCGTGCCGTAGCTACCGGATTAACTCTACATGGTTAACTCTACATTTTCTGGTGCCGTTTCATGTCATTCAGAAATGCAGGGAAAAGTTCGATTTCAGGGCGGAAAATGTGTCCGAAGGTATTCAGGACGCGTTAGCCAGCATATGTATGTATGCCAGGTTACGAAGAAGAATTTGGCGGGGAAGTTGGCCGCGTGATCTCTTCGAAGAATGGTGTCGGAGTTGAAGCGTTTAGGGACCTTGTTCAGTTCACAAACAATGCCTATTCCGATCGTTCCATTTTGGCTCAGTGTTGCAACGTGCCTTTCTTAAGAGTCCTCAGTTATCTGTCCGAAAGGTCTACCTACTCTCTCCGGATCTTCAGTGTAACGATGGCTGATCGTCTTCACGGACTTTCAACGTCGAGTCAGAGACGTTCTGCTTCTGCTCCTATATCGATACCCGGTGGATCAAGGTCATCTTATACTGAAAGCTCCCATGGTTCTCCATCGCGCTCTCAACTATCCAATGAAATCACTGGCGCGTCGAGCAGCATCAAAGAATCCGTTAATGAAGCATCATTGGATTTGACGGGCCTCTTGCAGCGTTCGGAGCCATTAGTGGTCAAAAGTAGAACAGGAAGCGTATTATCGAGGGGCTTTATCTTGAAAACAGACCATTATCCTTCAGGTAACTACTTGATACATTCACTTCTCGCAAACTGAATTGCCTCAAATTAGGACGTGCGCTTGATCTTGACCTCAACGTTCACGGCGCACCAAACTTCAGAGCTCCGAGGATCCGTGACTTCAACGTCTTCGGTGCCGCCCAGCCACGAACACAAGGACTACGAGCTATCCTTTCCATCCTGCGTTGCAAGCCTGGAACACCGAATCAATCTCATGTGGTATGGTTTTCAACTCGTGAAGAACCTATCGGTACGTATCGTTTCGTGCTTTATTCGATCTATCACAAGGAGGGCGTTCAGCATGGAAGTTTTTGAATTAATCGATGATTGGGCTCTAATCGCGCCAATGGATTGTCGCCTTTAATGCTTCTTGCAGTGTAGTTAATAAATCTATTTTTCTATTTAGTCTACATCTCTGGACGGCCGTTTGTGCTGCGGGACGCCTCTGAACCAAGACGTACATTATCCCTTTCTGATCGCGCCGAAAACCTCGAGGCAATTGAGAGTAGATTGAAGAATGACATTTTGCAAGAAGCTGCAAGGTAAGCTTCACATTGACAAATATTGCATGTACGTAGTAAATAAACTCTTCTTAAGATATGGGGGCGTCATTCTCACTCATAATGAAGTCGCAAGTCTGTTATATCTATGAGCGATTCTGACCCTGGCTTAACAAAATTGATTTTAGCCGCGAAAAGCGGCGAAGGTGCAATATTGCCTACGTGGACAGCAGTGGATCACAACAATGTCAAGTCATCGAAGGAATTATGGGAGTATATGAAAACCCAGGGCTGGAATGTTGACGTTCGTAATTTCTTGCTTCTGCTCTTCACCAGGCCTTCCTAACCTCCCCCTCCCCTAGTATTATCGGTACGCACCTTGAGCGTTTCACTTGAGTAATGCATTACAATAACCTGCCAGAATACCTATTTCTCCGGATCGTCCGATAGAAGTATGTGTTTTCGTCGATTTGGCAACTGAGTATTCCTGATCTTGTCAAAAGGACAATTATCTTGACGCCTACGTTCGAGTTATACGCGACACGGATCCATTGAAGACATCCTTGGTTTTCTCTTGTGGTATGGGTGCAGTACGCACTACCTTCGCAATGGTTGCCGCTTCTCTTGTAAGGAGGAAGCAGCTGATTGCTCTGGGTATGCCTGATCCATACGCGGGACAACTGCCACACATCGGTTCTGCCTCCGCTAGTAGCTCTGGTGTCAATACAGTGAGCCAGACGATCTTGCTTTGTTACCCAGTGGTTCATTGCCTTTATCATTGAACCCATCGTAGCCTTCACACCCGGTAAGTCGCTTTCCAATATGTGTCCTTTTGCTGGTGCTGATCACTCTGAAGCAAACGGAAGCCCGAATTCTACTAGCTCTTGAACAAGCTAATGCACAGCAGGACCTCAACAAATCACTGCTGAGATTGACCTATCTAATACAACAATGTGAGCATACGTTGATTGATACCTTGTTCTGCTAACGCATAAGATAAAAAAGGTCTTCGGAATGAGAACTCTCAATCTGCGATTGAACTTCTTATGGCGCAACCTGCCCTTCTTGAAAAGCTCCGCAAAGCACATATGGGTAACTATGGCGTCATTCTCAGTCTCTTAGGCTGTCTGGATCATGGACCTCGGGCGAAGAAGCTCGTCGATAAGATTATTGATGCCAGTAAGGCGCTAAAATATACTATTGATCCATCTCAATTTTCGCAGCCGATCAAGTCTCCAACTTGCGTGAAGATATTTTGAAATATCGACTCAAGTACTCGTTAACGAGTATGGATGAAACCCATGGAAAAATTTTCTTGCAAGGAGCAGTCAAGGCTTTAGAGAAATAGTATGTGTTGGGTTACTAAGAAAGCTGTAATTATCTAAGATCTTTTTTAGCTTCTTCATGATTGCTTTTGCGAGCTATGTAGATAGCCTGGGGTACGAATTCTCTCAAAGCTTCTCTGACTGGCTGAAGGTCTGTATGGGTTTGCACGGTGGCTTAACAATTCTGATTAACATCACTTAGGACCGAACAGAAATCTGGAAGTGGGTACCTCTGTATTGCGTTTCTCTGCTGGGCTGAGCCGTTATTATCGCAGTCAAATCAAATTTCTTCGCAAGTCTTACGGCTCTCGTCTAAACGTCTTCGATCCTGTAAACGACCTTTCTTCACTTTCAAAATCTAGCTTCGAGGCTCGTTCTTTGGTTCCTGGAAAGAAGAACGACGTAGCCATAGCAGGAGGTCGGGTTCTTGGAGATGAGTACTCTAATCATGTTGTCAAGGTAAGCTATCACTGCCTCAGTTTTTCTGTCTGAGACTCGATCCTGATTCATGTAACAGGATCGTAGGGGAATCATCCTACGCGAAGGGTGCGTGGCGTAACTTGTCGTTGCATCTTTCTTTGCTTACAGAAGGTTCACTCACAGTACTTTACTCAAGTCCGACCAATGGTTACGCGAATCATCCCATGTTGCGCATAATGTGCGGGGTGCTATCAACTTCCGTTCTATCTCTAATACGAATATATTCGCCCTCGGGCAACCGACTATGGCAGCGATCAATGAAGTGGTGGCCATTGTCAAGGAAGCCCACCCATCTGCGCCCCGCATCGTCTGGTTAACCCTGCGAGAAGAGCCAGTTGTTTATATCAATGTACAATCATTCATCGTTTAGCACTGAATGTCATTGTCAGCTATAAACTCAAGGTTGACGCTTGCGAGAAAGGTAGCAGCAAAGAACGCAAATTGCGTAGCATCACCGTGAACTATCTGTAAAGGATTCTTCATGTTAACTTTTCCATCATTGGCGCTGATATTAATATTTTCCCTCATTAGGTATCGCTATGGCACATTGATCGTGTTCGCAAATTATCTGATAGAGATGAAAGATCCGGCGAGAGTTTCGTTTCCGGATTGGTTGAATACGCACAGAGAGATTAAGAAGTTGTTGAAGAGAGAGTCCTTAGATTAAGCTTAAAGTAGGTCAGTGTGGCAATTCGTTTACGTACAACTGTTTTTTTGTTTTCGACGACGGGAAATGACGTAATTTGTTGTAATCACGGTGTAACTATCCCGACCGCTAAAAGATATATGATCGCCGATTTTAGCGCAATATTTGATGCGCTTGTTGCTTTCGTCCAGGTCGGCTATTCCATGCCGCCACTCTGCTTCGCATATTATTGTTCTGGTCATGGTGAGCACTCACACCGACTTTTGATTGATTATATCGACGGTCGCGCAGGTTACGGGCATGCAACGCGCGTGTCAGCGTTCGCATGCCATCTCTTGAATCTACCTGTTGTAGAACGACCGAATGTATATATAACCTCCTCGGCACCAAAGCATGTCTTTTCAGACAGCATCGCGCTTGGAGCACTTTATCGTTACGCCGAGATTGACCCTGTCATTGTACAACCACTTGCGTTAGTGATCGCCACCCATTTCGAGATAGTCCGCCGCTGACACGTCGAACGATAGATACCGTGTAGATCGCCAGAAAAGCGTCGAGGTTCTCAAATCTTTTCTCTCTCGAAAGGAGCACATTCTAGAAACGGAACGAAAGTGGCTTGAGGAAATCGGGGCGCATGCTGTCCTTAGCGATGCGGCATTCTTGGGTTGGTGAGTCGGCTTTTCGCGCCTACTTACATAGTTTCTCTGATTCAGAGTATTCAAGTCTTGCTGCTAATTCTGCAGGCATACCTTCCATATTGATCACCAATTTTACATTCGATTCGGTGTATAGTTACCTGTCTACTCCGCTCCTGCAAGTAGATCTCGAGGCGTCGTCCCAGCCAGACCACCTCACGCCCAGTGATACATTTACAGCACTCGTACCAGATATAGCAGTTCCTTCCACAGAGATTGACTCTTTGGTGGCGCAGATACATGAAGGCTACCGCTGCGCGGACCTTCTCCTCCTTTTGCCCGGATATATACCCATACCATCATTCTCAATGTACCCTTCACTCCCGGCGCCGGACTGGGTAGACGCGTCTTCAAATTCATTCCATAAGGACATTGTGGAGTCCTTGTCACGGACCCCTTCGCCATGTGCTCTGCATCCAAGTGTCCCATTCCACCCCACGTTTCACTTACCCTCGAAGCCAAACCCCCCTCGGTCTGTTGTTCCGGCTCCTCTTCTCGTTCGCCCGCCATCTACTACGCCTTCACCATACTCCGACGAAGGCCGTGCCGGTATTCTTTCCTCGATTGGCGTCCCCGCTGAGCTCCATGATCCCGTCCGGACCAAAGTTCTCATCGTATCATTTGGAGGCCAAGTATTCCGTGCGCCAAGCCGTACTCCAAGCAGAAACCACAGTCGTAGCAACACACCCAGTCCCTCGCCGACTGTTCCGTCAAGTCCACATTCAGAAGGGCCGTCGTCTTTGACAATCCCATCACGTCTTGCAACGCCGTCGCACATCTGGATCCCTGGTGCCCCACCTACATCCAGACCTCCCGCATCCGCAGTGTCCTCGAGCTCGTACTTTGACGTCCCGGAACTTACGACGATGCCACCGACGCCTAATTCGTTGCAGACGTCATTTGATATAACCCCACCCTGCTTTGAGGAGGACGACAGCCTCTTTGAAGCTCGGCTACTCCCCGACGAATCGTGGATCGCGATTGTGTGCGGTACGTCAAAGGAAAAGTGGAGCGAGGACGATAAGGCCGCGGGGCTCCCAGATGGGTTCTATGTCGCGCCAAGAGACGTGTACATGCCTGACCTAACAGCCGTTGG
>JABAJZ010013643.1:0-14902 GCA_018857265.1 Termitomyces sp. T32_za158 | reverse complement strand
GAATGGCTTATCGGCGTCATCACAGTATCGCGGCCTCTATTCATAGAAGAACATGGTTTGAGGCTGCTTCTTGATAAAGAAGGGGTTGGCGTGGAGCTATCAAGGCAGTCGTACGAGGCAGGTGACTGGGCGCTTGCGGTTGAGGAAGCATGGGTGCAGGGGAAAGGAGCGAAAGAGCGAAAGAGAGCTGAGGCTTCTGCTGGGATAGCAATGGATGATAAGAGGCAAGAAGGACTTGATATGGCACGCAAAGTTGTTTCATGGACTCAGGGCTGGTGGATGAGCTGAGGCGAGTGAATGAAAATAAGAATTTCATAGATAGAATGAGGCGTAGATCGAGTAGAGTTGTGTATCATTAATCGATAGATAGATACCCTGATAAGTATTGGAAATAGCAGTTTATGCTGGACTCAGAGCTCTAATCGCTTGTGAAATGTCTTCTCGAGCTCTGCGGGCCGAAAAATCCTTGGTAAGTATGATAAGGGAGAAGCTTGGAAAAACCGAATAATCTCGTGCTCTTCAGCTCAAATGGATTAGTTTGAAGTCCAGGCCTAGGTATATAACGGGGTTGCCACAACATCCAAAGCACACCATCGGACCCGATATGCTTAGATAGCCCGGATTTCGATATGCGCCAATTGTTTGGTGACTATGTACTTATCTTTGAGCATTGAATATGCGTTCTGATCAAAATGATCAACGAAAGGTCGTTCATATTCGGATTCTTAATACCTATCAGAGCAATCAGGAGGTATCAGAGTTTGACAGGAATATATCAGTCCAGATTGGTGCTTGATATATGACACGCGCCAAGTCGTCTCACGTTTTGTAGGAAGGGTGCATTTTGCAAGCCTAGGAAACCACGGGCATTTTGAGCCTGTGTGAATGGTTCCAACGAAGAAGGAGCAACGGGGGTGTTCAGCGGCCCAATGACACCCAATGGCGAGTCGCGTATGACGGATGGCAAGGCCTTGAGCAAGTAAGTTCCTTAGGGTCCGAACCTTACAGGCAGGAAGTCTAGACTCCCTCCGAGCAAGTCGGCAGCATCTCATCGCTATTTTAGAATCTGAATTCTCACTAGAGATGGTTTGGTTCATGATGGTTCCTTCCATTCGAGGTGAACTTCGAGAAAGACCGAATTCATCATGGGCCTTATCTATGGCGTGTTTACTTGGTCTACCTGTAAATCATGATTCTTCGAGCTCTATGTCAGTGGAGTGAGTTGATCGAATCAAGGAGAGGAACAGGATAGCCTTCATATGCTGCCTTGAGCAACTCCGGTTGGATGATAATCGTCAATGATCACCTACATCGGTATATAAGTCGTGTCATAATGGTCTCTTTTTTGTATGTGGGAGGCTGAGTACTTATTCGTGCAACGTTTCTGTAGCACAGACCAAAACGTTTTGCTTATCACAACAACACCAGTACCTAATGACTGTACGTCATTATAGTATACTTGAAAGAAAGAACCCGTAGCGCCAAGTTTCCCGTAACGAAACGGACTGTCTAGTGTTCACTTTGCAATTCTTGGGCGTGGCATTGACTGGGAAGAGTCCTTATCCGCGCTATTGGGGTGTATCTGAGATTCGGGGGCAAATTATGTTGTTCCCACCTTTTAAGAATAGATACGGACCTTATGAACTCGTTCTGCTATAAAATCGACATGGATGAGGGTGTTTCCTGGTAACCGGATGAACACAGTCAGGGACGATGCAAGAGGGGCCCGGCGGATCCGCCAAATGGAGCGAAACTCGGCAAGTGCAGCTGGACCGACTGACACTCTTGAATACTGACCACCATGTCGTCGCCGTCGCAGCCTGTGGCAATCAAGAGCCCTCGTCTCGCGTCGTCCGACGCTGTCGACAGCTTCCCCTCTTCGTTCGCCTCTGGCACTCCCATAATTGGCGTGTCCAATCTCCAGGCCCTTCACGCTCAGTATATTGGCACACCCCCTCCAAACATTCCACCCAGAAATACCCCATCTTCACGTAGAGACTCTACTACAGTCAACCTCTTTGTTTCTGGCTCCTCTACCCCTACTCAGAACCGTCCTGTCATTGGTGGCCTCACTGCAACTGCCGGGACCGGAGAAGACTCTCCTCCCACGATTGATGGCCTGCCTGACGAAGAGAAGGCCAAGGTCCTCCGCCGGCATTTGGTATTTAAGACAGAACGAGAAGGCGGCCTAACCGCAGAATCCGCCGATAGTAGCAGTTCTGACCAGACTATTGGCCCAGATCGACAGAGCCCCTCTTCCCGTCGCCCATCATCCTCAATACATCACGAGCAGCACCAGGACTTAGAGCCCTTCCCTATTCCGTACCACGCACCCGGTGCTGATGTGACGTGCGTTTCTCCTTCGGTGTATCGATGTGGACCCACTGATTGACTGATACCGGTTTCTATTCTACCAACCCTGCTCATTGTCTGGCGCTCAATTAGGCACGACATCTATAAGTGGCATACTGGTGTTAGCAGGAATCGCCCTCGTTCGGCGTCGTTCGCTGGTTCGAGTACGCAACCAGATCCTGCGTTTGAACACATACACGAGCCAGGCGGGTTCCGGAGGAACTACGTGACCCTACGCGCTCTCGAGCAGGGTAATGAAGAGCCTCCTATGCTCACCAATTTTATTGACTTCCTCTACATCTTTGGACATTTTGTACGTCATTCATAATGTTTAATTTTGACAACGTTCATTCAAATTTTGTCAAGGCCGGAGAGGATCTCGAAGATGAAGAGGCGGATACCAAGGAGGAAGACGAGGAAGAGGTGGTCGGGGTACAATCTAGGGAGATTTCCACGGGTCTGCCTGATATCGGCGAGGAGTCCCCGCTTCTTGGTCGTCGATCAAGGTCACGCACTCGCCGTCGACGGAATTCCATTAGTCCAACAGGGACTGCAACCGTTACTCAAGCTGCTCTAATGGTTCGTATCAGTGTCATGCATCGTACATGTCGCTCACAGTATCTTCAGCTAACCAAATCGTTCGTCGGCACCGGCGTGCTCTTCCTCGGGAAAGCGTGAGTACTGGCAGTCATCGTTTCTATTTTCGCCCACTTCAACTCTTCTTCAGATTCTATAATGGCGGCCTTCTCTTCTCCGTCATCACATTTGTAGCCATCGCACTGATCTCCCTCTGGTCATTTTTGCTCCTCCTGAGAACCAAATTCGTTGTATCCGGCAGTTTTGGAGGTGTGTTGGACACCATCACTCTAGCTTTCATTCTTCTTATCCTCCATATCCGTACGCAGATATTGGTGGGACATTATATGGGTCATGGATGCGCTACGTTATTTTGGGTTCCATCGTCATTTCTCAGATCGGATTCGTGTCAGCGTATACTATCTTTGTAGCAGACAACTTTCAGGTAGCTAGCCTCCATTCACATGCACTTTCCTTCCTCATCACCGTTTGACTTCAGGCATTCGTCATGGGCGTCACAAATTGTCTCAAGACCATCCCCATACACTACTTCATCCTTCTGCAATTGATTATTTTTGTTCCTCTTGCTCTGGTTCGCGATATTGCGAAGCTCAGCGGCACAGCGTTGGTTGCCGACGCGTTCATTCTCGCGGGTCTGGTGTATATTTTTAGTTCTGAGGTCTCTATACTTGGTTCAAATGGGATTGCGGACGTGAAGATGTTTAATCCAAGAGAGTTCTCATTATTTATTGGGTGCGTTGTTCCTCTCGAAGCTGGGTAGAGGAACGATGAAGTTGATGGCTTGCATAGTACAGCAGTGTTCTCGTTTGAAGGCATTGGACTTGTATGCGCTTCACTATATGTTCTTAGAGTCTCTCGCTTACAGGTCCATTAGATTATTCCAATAACCGACTCGATGCGGGAGCCGCACAAGTTCCCGGCTGTATTAACTGGTGTCATGGCGTTTGTGACTGGTGAGGTCTCTGTCTTCTTTTAATTTCACATCATCTCAAAACGTCCACCAGTCTTATTCGGCGGTGCAGGTGCACTTGGGTACCTTACCTTTGGTTCAAAAGTCGAAACTGTCATACTCGTGAACCTCAATCCAGAAAGCGGTGTCGTACAATCTGTGAGTTCTTCTCCTTTTTTACTCTTACACATCCCAACCTTGGTCATCGCTCAGGTCCAATTCCTCTATGCGCTCGCTATCCTCCTCTCCATTCCTCTTCAATTTTTCCCTGCCGTACGTATAATGGAGAACGGGCTCTTTACGCGCAGCGGCAAAGCCGACCCGCGCGTCAAGTGGCTCAAGAACGCTTTCAGGTTCGGCATGGTTATGGTATGTACGGCGCTTAGCTGGGTCGGGGCGGCGGACTTGGATAAATTCGTAGCGTTTGTGGGATGTTTTGCTTGGTGTGTTCTTTTTTCTAATGAAGCACCGGCCGGACTGATATGATGCGCTGTTGCGAAGTGTACCGCTGTGCTACGTATACCCCGCTATGTTGCATTACCGCGCGTGTGCCAGGACGTTCAGGCAGAAGGCAGCGGATATCGCACTGATTATATTTGGGACGGCAGCGTTCGTTTATACTACATCTCAGACGATAAAGGTTGGTTTCTCCATTGGTAATGGAAATGCAGTTCGTGCTGATATGTCGTTCGTAGCTGATCCTCGAGCCTGCGAATGGACCACCCCAATTGGGCTACTGCGTCCTCCCTCCGCATTAGAACCCCGGTTTTTTCGTGCAAAGGATTAGGTGTTTATGTTCGTGGGTAAATTTACTCTGCTCTCCTTGTTTTCTATCGCGCTCTTCATCCCTTCGATATCGAAGCTATCCGTTTCGCATCTACGTCACACCATCACCTATATGTATGCATATCTTCACTCGTTAGATCCTCACCGCTACGCCTCCACCGTAATGTCCACTCGCTCTTTGTTCTACATACATACATATCAGAAGACAAATGAATCTCTCGAGCATTGAAAGGAGTTAGATGACACACAGGACGCCTATGTCCGCCTTTTCGGTGTAATCATTTTCATCTTCCTGTCATGTCTCGACGGGTTCCGTCCCGACAGTGACTTATAATTGTTTTGATTTACCGAATATCTGATCTAGGGAGCAATCCGACATTTGCGGTCTGGTACCTGGAGCTCGAGGAGTACTAATATTGGACACTGACACGAATGCATCATTGTCCAACTCTACGAACATTGGCCTATTTACAAACTCCAAGCGGGTTCTGCACTCTACGCGCCTGATACTAACTGTAGTCGTGGCGAAGCATCACAAGCCCCGTCTACATTTCACGAGCGTACTTATATAAATTTCATTACACATCATAAAAAGTACAAAACCTCGAGATACAGATATACATATACACCGAATACAGACCTATTTAAATAATTAAAAACAGTCTCCGCCTCAGGACCTCAGGATACTTCCCTTTCGCTTTCCTCCTCCGTCTCCTCTGCATCGTCAAGAGGCACCGACACCACACCCGCACGCGTACGAGAAGAGCGGGAGTACCGTGCGCCGTCGGAGAGGACGCGCGATGAGTCGAACGATACGCACGCAAAACTCGGTGATTGGATCCGTGCTTGGGCTTGGGATTGGATTCGGGCTCGCTGTGTGTGTGCGCGCGTCTTAGTGGGGAGGAGAGGACGGGGTGTGTCCCGTTCTTCCAGCGGCTGGGCTCTGTCTTTGACGGGGTGGTGATTCCCAGGGCTTTGGAGCGTTTCTGTGTACGCGGAGGGTGCGAGGAGCTTGGGCGGGGTGGTGCTTGGAGGCGAGGAGGGGACGTCGACGTCTGCGGCGGAGAGAACGGCGCGGATTGGCGCGTGGCTTTTTGGGTAACGGCATTCGGTGGGTGTATGTGCACGTCAAGCTGTGTTACGGCTATCAGAGGAGGAAGCAACAAAGCAGCGAGGACAAGAAAGCGTACCCGGGACCAAAGACGAACTCGCCGCAGAGCTGGCGGATGTCACCGCCGCAGGAGCGTGCGCAGGACGAACTTTACGATGCCGCCCATCGCATAGTCACTGCTGGCCGATGAGCGGCCCATGCGGAAGAGACGGCTGTGCCATTTTGGATGGTGGCTGATGTCGGCAGTGGTGCCGCTGTCGCTGGGGGTGGAGACGTAGTCGTTGATGGACGCAGAGGTGCTTGAGGTCGTTGGTGGAGCCGCGGGAGCACAGGACTCACAGCGGCGCAAAAGGGTCGTCGGAGTCGGGCGTGGGGTAGCGGACGTCGAGGGCAACGTCGAGCTCAACGCCAGGGTCAGAAAATGACTCCAGTGCTTGTATGGGCCATCGCAAGCGTGGCGTAACCGAGGCCTTAGAAAACCACACTACTGGATGATACGTTCGCACAGGTAATGCTAAATCATTGAACTGGAGCACAGCAGGTGCAGTTGAAATAGCGATTAGAGAAACAAAAGCAGTATACATGTAAACCTTTACCCGAAAAACGAGCGAAATTCCCACCGTTTCTTGTGCACCTCTCTCCACAGCACTTCGAGCCACTCAAATTCACGGCTATAACGGGCCATAGAATAGTAACCGAGTTTTTTCTCGGTGACCACGTGAACCCCAGAAAAGAGTTCTAATCTAGAGGTAAATTGTCGTCCTCAGTCCTACTCCTTGACCAATACTTGTCAACTTCGCTGTTTCGCTCTATCTAATCGTGCTCTTTAGCCATTCAGCTACCCAACGGTTATAACGGGTCACAGATTAGCAACGAATTGTTCAACTGATTCGTCGCGCACCAGGCAAACCGTTACACATGTTGTAACACATGTCACAACTTGAGGCTGTTTCGCTGCATCGCATTGTGCACCTCAGCTATGGATATGCACGACGCCTTCGGGGTCACTCCGAATTCCACGACATTTCTTAGCTTCCCCCTGTTCTTTCCGATGAAACAGTCCAAGTTTCTCCCAGCGATGTCGTTACTTTGTCAATGTCTCCAATTGACAATTTGGCGGCTTCCTTCGGACAAGGAGTCTCCGATATCTGTTTCAAACTCTGGCAGTTCCCTGGGGGCATGAACCACGGCTATAGTACAGTATTCCAGCTATCGCCGCTCTATCGAACTTGGAGCATCTTCGTCCTCCGCTGATAAGTTCGTTGCCGCAATTACTTTCCTAACCGTGACGTCGTCCCGCAGCCAATGGTATGATTCCACAAGTCCTTGATGCTGTGTCAATCGATTTCATATCTATTTCCAGCCCTGCTCAAGGATATCCATGGAAGGCTTCGCCTTTCGAGAACAGCGGGCTAGCGAGAATCCGATATTTGTTTCTATTCTGTCAGCTCCCTTCGCGGTAGTGAGACCCCAATACTTGAGAAGCCTATGATGCGCTCAGCTTCACTCGCGAATCTCCAGAACTTCCTCTCAATCTCCAACGTTGGTCAAACTGCTTCTGGCTCGATCTGTGTCCTGCATAAACAGGCGTACGACTACAAACATGGTACAATATCCCCAGCTACGTATAAGCGCCTCAAGGCACAAAACACAAACAGAGTATAATATTCCTAGCTATCATATTCACTGCCTCAAAGGGTCTCACATCTTCGGGACAGACAGCCTTGCAAGCAAGAATTAATAATCAGCGTCAATGCCCGCACCCGCGCACTACCTTCTCGACATTATCTTCTCGACATAATAGACTCACTATGTTGTCGAAGGCCCTCACAGGAAGCAGGATCGCTTCCTCTTTGTGTCGAGATGATGCTCCGTGCATGGCGCAGAAAGAGCACTTGGCACCCCGCCCCTGTGGACTCATCGAACTCCAGTTCCAATGGAACCCCAGCCACAAAAGTTTCGTGTGAGGTCATACAAGCCATAGTGATTGACTTCCACACAGTGCAATTGTCTTAGGGAGTCTTGTCATTCATGATCTAAAGGTGACACGCGAACCTCAATATGGAGTTTTTGGAGGTAAATGGTCGTGCGCACTTCCAGAGCATCTTGATTGTGCAATCCACGCCACTCTGAAATATCCAGCCATGCGTTTCCCTGCTCTCCGCCGGATTTGCAACGTCTGCTCGTCATGTAATCATCGAAACTGGCTCTGATGGGTTCTTTAACATTAATTGTTCTCTCTCCCAATCATATTCATTATCTCTCCCCATATGGTTTGTTATCTCTCCCAATGTCATTTGCATCTCTCCCCATAGTATTTTTTATCTCTCCCCACATCATTTGGCAGCTCTCCCCAAATCATTCGGCATCCCTCCCCACGATACAATGCCTTGGCCTCACCCAAATATCTCCAATTTGGCAGCTGCCTTCGGACGAGGGAGTTTCAGATATCTTTTG
This sequence comes from Termitomyces sp. T32_za158, assembly GCA_018857265.1. Taxonomy (NCBI): domain Eukaryota; kingdom Fungi; phylum Basidiomycota; class Agaricomycetes; order Agaricales; family Lyophyllaceae; genus Termitomyces; species Termitomyces sp. T32_za158. The sequence continues at coordinate 6,650 of JABAJZ010013643.1, read as the reverse complement.
ATCCTATCAGCTCCATTTGTGGTACCCCAATACCTGAGAAACCATCTGGAGAACTTCCTCAACATCTCCAACATTCCCTCAATCTGGCTCCGGCTCGACTGATGTCCTGCATCCATTGAGGGCCCGCGCCACAAACATAGTATGGTATCTCTAGCTATCACCGCCTCAAGGTCTTCAGAACAGACAGCCAAGCAGGAATCAATAATCAATGCCTGCACGCCCACACACCATACACTCACTAGTTGAATGCCTCTACAGGAAACAGGATCACTTCCATACAACGCTTCGTGCATGGCGCAGCGCCCCGGTCGAGTCACCCAATTCCAGGACTACTGGGCCCAGTTTGTCCGAGGCTACACAAGCATCAGTGATTGACTTCCTCCCTAACCGAGAAGTCATTCTCTTCTAAGACGTCATTCATGTAGGCGCAACAACTGAGATGGGAGAGACCCCCCCCCGTTTCCGTGCTATACACAGGTTCGAGATGACCCTTCCTTCCAAAATCGTCAAGAACTTCAACAGACGAGATTCGGATATGCTCACACACAGCTTAGAACTGGTCATCTAAATTAGCACTTTGTTCCGTCGGTCTGCTTGCACTGCCACGGCTCGGCCGTTGAAACAATCACCTATTTCCTGCTTGAGTGCCCCCCAGTCCAGCTGTGAGCGACACGACATGTTCATCTCCTGCGCCCACTCGAGCGCAAAGCTGAGTCAATCTCTCACATGCTGTCATCTCCACCTGCCCTGAAACGTTTGCTCAGATTCGTTGAGGCAAAAAAGACACAAGCCACCTCACAGCTTACCCGCAGTATATTGGCCCATCCAGCTGCCAGTAGGACATTAATCGCATTCTCCCTTCATTGCACAGCATAAGCTCTTATTCTTTATATCAGCAATCCTCGGCGCCACCCTTAGTCGGAAACTCAGCCCAGATGCTCGGTAAGCTTCTCGTAGTGCCCAATACTGAGTAACCACAGTGCAACTCCATTCAGGTCATAACAGGCGAGTACGGTCTTCTGAGAACCATTGGCACACTCCTTCTCCGCATATGCGAGGGGTGCGTTATCCTGTAGCCCTCGCAATATAGTGTATCTGTCAAGGTGCCGTACAACATAGGTCTTATGCGCCTCGTGCATGTTAAATTGAATGGGAAAACAGAAAAAACAAAACAAATTGTTTTTCGCCACAACGTCGTCTGGAAGCCAACAGCACATGATGCATTTAATAATAGGTGGGTTCCCTCATGTTGTGCCAGTCAATCAATTTTATGTCCTACTCAGAGTTAAACGTTGATCAAGGTTTGTCATATCCTAAGGGCTTCCATTTTATGAGAACACGAGGTGTCCTTGTGAGCACAAGATTATAATATGAGAGCGCTTCAAATCGAAATATGCCCGATTCGTTCAACGTCAAATATCTTTCTGTCACCACGTTTTCCCATTAAAATCCTCATAAACGTCGTCTTCGGCTGTGGCGCACCAAGATAGCTCAGGGGGACGGAAGACACGTTCAAAAAAAATAGCCAATATTCCAAGTAATTATGTAGTAGTCAGAGCGAGATCTCTTTATCTATTTGTGTCCATTTCTCTTGCCGTATTTGCTCGGAGCTCGGGCAAGAATCCGCGGACATTCGGAGCAATGGCCGTGATTTGAAATCACCCCACATGTTGAATTTATCTGACTGTGCTCCTGCATAAAAAACACATCCACATATTTGTCTTTTGTTTGGCGTCAACGGAAAATGCCCAAAGTTATAAGGCGGAGGGGAGATGACAAGCCCCATTCTCGACCTCTCATCTTCTCCCTCAGTCTTCTCGACATTTGCTCGAGAAACATATGCTCTTGAGCCCACACTTTGAGCTGCCAAACGTATGTCCATCTTTGCCGTTACAAACAACATCGTAGACTAAAGCCCTCCACTTGGCAAAACATCAGATATATCATCATTCTTGCAAGTCGTTCCCTATAGACCCATCCTCCCCATGTTTCTTGACTGATGGCTTGTTCAGGTCCGACAGCTGAATTCAGTGGGGAGAATATGAGACCGAACTACCCTTCTCGATTCACTACCAAACCAATGTTGCACCTCAACGGTGTCACACAGATGGGGAGGCCTAACCGCCCCTCTCAACCGACAATCAAACCACCTTCACGTCCCAACGGGGGTGCCAAGGGATCTAGAGTCTAAGGGGCCTCAAGGGAACCTGGTGATTGTGTTCCTCCCTCTTTAGTTATGATTGTGTTCCTCCTCCTTTTGTTATGATTGTGTTCCGACCTACTGTTACAATCTTTATATGACTCATGTCGGACCTTGAACGTATGCCGAACCTTGGACATATGCCGGACCTTGAACGTATGCATCTCCGTCATGCCAATGCACAATGTATCACTAGTGTACTTTTACATGAATACTGTTACCAGTGGTTTAGTCTTTGCAGAGCAAGCCATATCCATCATCAGAGATCGACTTTGATCGGGGTCACTTTTCTCGATGTCACATGGATGGGTTCGGTGTTTCTATTCCAATGGTCGAGAAGAGCCGTAAGGCGCTCATCTGATCTGATCTATCGAATTGTCGAATTGAAGCCCTGGTAGATATGCGTCTAATGTAGTACCAATGAAAATCGTGGCGCACGATGATCATATGAGGTGTTGGAACGGCCGAGTTTGCGAAGATGCTCCTGGGTAAGGTCAAAAGGTTAATTCAAATTCAACGATCAACGAGGAGAGAAGATCAAATCCACAAACAAGAAGATGAGATAAGATAGGGCTGAGAAAACTCATGGCAATGCGATGTTGATAAGATTAGCTTAGTCATTGATACCGAATGCAGGTTCCTAAATCTACTTTCGACCTCAGAAAAAAATTCGAATTTAAGATATAAAAATTCTGTCGAGGAAGAGGTGGTCGGGGTACAATCTAGAGAAATTTCCGCGGGTCAGCCAGGCTGATGTCGGCGAAGAGTCCCTGCTTCTTGGTCGTCGATCAAGGTCACGCACTCGCCGTCGACGGAATTCCATTAGTCCAACAGGGACTGCAACCGTTACTCAAGCTGCTTTAATGGTTCGTATCAATGCCATGTATCGTACATGAGCTCACAGTATCTTCAGCTAACCAGATCGTTCGTCGGCACCGGTGTGCTGTTCTTCGGGAAAGCGTGAGTTCTGCATCGTTTTTACTTCTGCGCACTTCAAATTCTATAATGGCGGCCTTCTCTTCTCCGTCGTCACATTTGTGGCCATCGTACTAATCTCCCTCTGGTCATTTTTGCTCCTCCTGAGAACCGAATTCGTCGTATCCAGCAGTTTTGGAGGTTGTTGGATACCATCACTCTAGCTTCCATTGTCTTTACCTTTACCCTCTTTATCCCCACACAGATATCGGTGGGACACTTATGGGCCATGGATGCGCTAGGTTATCCTGGGTACTGATATGATGCGCTGTTGCGAAGTGTACATGTATACCCCGCTATGTTGCATCACCGCGCATGTGTCAGGACGTTCAGGCAGAAGACAGCGGATATCGCACTGATTCTATTTGGGACGGCAGCGTTCGTTTATACTACGTCTCAGACGATTAAGGTGGATTTTGCTGCCATTGTTGATGGATATACAGTTCATGCTGATGTGTCGTTCGCAGCTGATCCTCGAGCCTGTGAATGGACCACCCCAATTGGGCTACTGCGTCCTCCCTCCGCATTAGAAACCCGGTTTTTTCATGCAAGGATTAGGTGTTTATGTTTGTGGGTAAATTGTCTCTGCTCTCCTTGTTTTCTATCGCGCTCTTCATCCCTTCGATATCGAAGTTGTCCGTTTCGCATCTACGCCACACCATCACCCTATATGTATGCATATCTTCACTCGTTAGACCCTCGCCGCTAATTTCCACTCGCTCTTTGTTCTGCATACATATCGGAAGACAAATGAATCAAGTCTACATATATAGCACTCGGTGTTGAACGGAGTTAGATGACAAAAGCCGTCTATGTCCGTCTCTTCGGTATAATTGTTTCATCTTCTCCCATGCCTCGACGGATTCCGTCCCGACAACGACTTATAATTGTCTTACCGCATATCTGATCTGGAGCAATCCGACATTTGCGGTCTGATTGTTGATTACTCACAAATATCTCCTGCCTCATACATGCCAAGCTCATTCTGCATCCGTCTTTAGTTGTAGAGAAGCGCCAAAGGCTTGATCGCAACTCATCTCAAGCCGCGTCTGCGTTCCCGAGTGCACTTGCATAAATGCGTTACGTAGTACAAAACCTCGAGATATCGATATCGATAGTCATACACTGAATCGAATACAGACAGACCTATATATGAGAGATCAAAAGTTCAAAATCGAAGACTGCCTCCACATCAGGACCTCAGGCCTCAGGATCTTTCAATTCCCTCTCGCTTTCCTCCTCAGTCTCTGCTGCCTCGAGAGACTCCCACGCCACACCCACACGCGGACTGGACCCGGACTCGAACTACCCACGCGCAGCACACACACAAGCGCACTCGCATAAATTCACATAGATCTCATTACACGTCATAAAAACTACCTAAAAATTAAAAACTAACTAAAAGCATAGTACAAAAACCTCGAGATAGAGATATCGATATACATACACCGAATCGAATCGAATCGAATCGAATACAGACAGACCTATATATAAAGAATTAAAAATGAAAAATTCAAGGCCTCAGGACCTCAGGACCTCTCGCTCGGGCTTTCCTCCTCTGTCTCCGCTGCCTCGTCGAGAGGCTCCCACGCCACACCCACACGCGAACTGGACCCGGACTAGGACTATCCACACGCAGCACACACACAAGCGCACTCGCATAAATACATAGATCTCATTACACGTCATAAAAACTAACTCAAATCTAAAGCATAGTACAAAAACCTCGAGATGGAGATATCGATATACATACACCGAATCGAATCGAATCGAATACAGACAGACCTATATATAAAGAATTGAAAATTAAAAATTCAAAACCTCAGGACCTCAGGACCTCTCGCTTTGGCTTTCCTCCTCCGTCTCCGCTGCCTCGTCGAGAGGCTCCCACGCCACACCCACACCCACACCCGCACGCGGGCTCCCCGTCCTCGTGCCCCTCCCCCTCCGCCTCGTCCTCTCCGGGCTCGCACTCGCACTCGCAGGACTCGACGCACGCGGCCCCGGCCTCGGCCTCGGACTCGGACTCGGACAATCCACGCGCGGGACACACACAACCCCCGCGCGGCGCTCCCGCTTGCGCGCCTTGATCGCCTCAAGACTCGCCATGCGCGCGCGCATCCACGCGTCCCCTCCGTTGTCGTCGTCGTCTTCACCGGGGGGGAGGAGCGAGCGCGGGGACCACGCCTCCTCCTCTTCCCCCTGCGCTTCCTCTCCTTCCCCTTGCGCCTGCGCCTCCCGTGTGCTGGAATCCACGCCCCACGCGCCGGCACACACAGACGCACAAAGCGGCAACGCGCCCGTGGACGCGTGCGCGCGGTGGCGGTGTTGAGTCGTGTATGGGAAGGAAGGGGAGCGCGCGGTGGCGGAGAGGACGCGCGAGGAGTCGAAGGATACGCGTCCTGCTCTGCGCCACGCGCCGAACTCTGTGATCGGGCTCGTACGCGTGCTCGTGCTTGGGCTTGGGCTTTGCATCGGACCCGGGCTCGCTGTGCGCGCGGTGGCGAGGACGTGGGTTGTGTTGCGGTTCTTCCGCCGGCCGGGCTCGGTTTTGGACTGTGATGCGTTCGGGGTGGTGGTGCCGAGGGATTTGGAGCGCTTTTGGGGCGTCCAGGACTTTATGCGGAGGGACGCGAGGAGTTTGGGCGGGGAGGCGGTGGTTGTGGTCGTGGCTGTGGTTGTGGTTATGGTGGTGGGTGGAGGAGGCGAGGCGGGGACGTCGATGCCTGCGGCGGAGAGAACGGCGTGGATTGGCGCGTGGTCTTTGGGCGATTGCATCCGGTGGGCATAGGTGCACGTTAGGCTGTGTCGCGGGGTTAGAGGAGGAAAAAGCAAAGGAGGATGAACCGCACCCGGGACCAAAGACAAACTCGCCGCCGAGCTGGTGGATGTCGCCGCCACGTTCCCAGACGGGGAGCCCGGCTTTGAGCGTGCGCAGGACAACCTTTGCGATGCCGCCCACGGCGCTGGCAGAGCAGCGGACCATGCCCAGCTCCGCGTACACCGCGAGCGTCGGGTCGGTGTACACCTCAAACTCGAGCCCGCAGAGCGCGCGGTACTTTGGTATGAACGCGGGTGCGCCGTTGCCTATGACGACGAGATCGCACGGGCGCGGCGCGGTGCGGGCGAGGGTGGAGAGATAGTCTTGGGAGTGGGGGCACCAGAAGTGGCGTGTGAAGACGACGATGGTCGGGCGGGCGGCGAAGAGGGACGCGAAGGGGACGCGGAGGCCGGATGCGGCGATGACGGGGAGCGACGCGGCGCGCGTGAGTTGGGCGGGGGTTGGGAGGGACGACTGGTCGTCTGATGGGACAGAGACGTGGACAAAGGAGGACGCGGTTGAGGCGGAGCTGGAGGGCGGGAGGGTCGGCGATGGGCGCACGCGTCGAAGGAGACGAGCGTGCCATTTTGGGTGGTGGCTGGCGTCGGTGGTGGTGCTGGTGTCGCTGGGCGTGGAGACGCGGTCGTGGATGAC
>JABAJZ010013642.1:0-46891 GCA_018857265.1 Termitomyces sp. T32_za158 | reverse complement strand
GGACAAGGAAGGACGGAGAGGGAGAGGGGGGAGGAGGAGGAGGGGGGGGGGGGGGGGGGGGGGGGGGGGGGGGGGGGGGGGGGGGGGGGGTTACATGAGTGTGATATGGTTTGTACATAATATGATGAGAGAGATCATAAGGGCATTTGTCCGCCGTGTTTGAGAAGCTCATTTGAAGAGGTGAGTTGGTTTTTTTATGTGTCGTATCTGGTTACTGATTAAGAGATTACGACAGATGGTCTGCTATTGCGGTCGTACTGTCTTAGAGCCGCCTACCTTGCGGTACAAAGTTGAAGTATACGCGCCCTTGCACACGTCCTGCGCTACCATGCGAGCATAATAGTACGAGACTCAATATCTTGCCCACCCTGCCCTCACGGAGATTTCTGCTACCACCAACTTTTATGCATAATTGGTTATGACATACGGGCTGGGAAACCTTTAACATTGAATCCACAACGGTGTTCCTAAGGTGGGTTCTTAGATCTCAGATTCCGGAATGATTTGGAATCACATTCACTTGCACTTCATGATAATACTTTCCCGTTAAAGATAAAGAATGCGCGAGGACGCTCGAAGCGAGAATAGCAGCGAATTTACTAAGTATGCTCCACAAGGCAAATTATCCTCTTGATTATGAAATACGAGAGCACCGTTGCGAATTTGGGGGCCCAACGTCGGTTAAGAGTGTGGTTATGGAAATAAGTGGAGTTTGTTTACAAGTCACCGGGCCAGACCTTCACAAGCTTAAGGTTTCCCACAACTTTTTCTCGGTATGTACCACTTGTTTTAACTGCCTGCACTGGTCAGGAGGCGGGAATTGGATGACCAATTCAGCTCAAGCTCCAAATACCAACATGCCCCTCGATTTCTCCGCTACTCACCCCTTCAACGTGTCCCATCGGTGAAGCCCAAGATAATTAATTCACCCGAACTATGTCGACCACCTCCACTACTGCTGGCTCTCAGAGCTAACCTACTTGCTGCTCAACATGGCATTGATCTCTAAATTGCCCAAAATAATGGACATGTCTGCAGACTCGATCACAAGTAACGTTCATGCTATCAACTCGAATTGTCGGTGGATTTATACCCTTCGCCACCACTTCTCTGTGAGCCCATCTAGTTGTTTGTCCATCAGGCTCTGACGAGAGGACGAAATTTATATTCAAAAACCTCGTAAGAAGTACTAGCAGAATGTATATTTATTTCGAGACACTTGATGCTGCAGATAAACCACCTTCATGACTTCATTCGCGAAATATCCATCACAACCGAAGAGTGGATGTATGTTGAGTTTTGTAATCCTAATTGAAACATCTGAACGATCTCAGGTTTGCGATCCATTTCTTGACGCAGACTGGGCAGATGTGTAGTGACGTCCGGCAAGGTGATGTCATCACAACTTTGGAGAGCCTGGTGTTGAGAATCCTACAAGAATTCATACTCCTTTCTGGTGTGTTGGGAGCGTTGACACTCGTCGATACAATCAATCATGCGAAACCTGCAATAGCTACCGAAGCCACTGTACTTCACATTCTTCACAGAGGACGCAGAGCATCGTATGTTACTCTGCTACCTCAGATGTCGTGTATCAGACTGATTTTATCAGTTGAAAATGGTGATAGTATAGCGTCTGAAGGAAAAGGCGATTACATGTTTGTCGAGGGACATGTCCTTGACACCAAAGGAAATCCAGTCGCAGGTGCCATGATTAATCCATGGGAATCGGACAACAATGGTCTTTACGATGTTCAGGTGCGTGTGTGTTTACGTGTGAAAGTGTAACTTGTTTAGACTGCCAAAATAGTATTCTGGTCGCGAAAAGCCTGATTGTCGTGGGCGTTTTATGTCTGCGACTGATGGTTCGTATTCTTTCCGAGCTATTGTGTACTTTAACCTCTTATTCTTTCTTATGTATTGCTCCTCATCTTGTGAATTTTCGCTAGGCCTGTTCCATATCCTATTCCTAGTGATGGGCCCACTGGAGATTTGTTAAGGCGATTAGGGCGTCATACATATAGGCCCGCTCATTTGCATATCATGATCGAAGTTTGTCCCCTCCTCCCTCGCAATAGGCTTTATACTAACTAATGTAGGCTCCTGGTTTCGAAAAACTCGTCACAGCGCTGTTCTTCGAAGACGATCCGTATCTAACCAGCGATGCCGTCTTTGGTGTCCGCGCATCTTTGATTGTGGTAGGTTATCCTCTGCAATATTACTTAACACAGTTCTTGTCAAGTTCACAGAAACCTGAGATTGTCGCCGACGAAAAAAAGACACTGGCTCGTGGATTTTCTCAAAGGAAGCCGCACGCTTATTCGAGGAAGGACTTCGTCCTTGCGACTCCGGAAGAAGGGGATGAGGCAAGGAAAGCCTTTAGGAGTGCATCGTCGCTGAGTCGCTAACATTGATCTGCTAGAAATTTAGATCCTTCCCAACCGTCAGGCGTCATGCATTCATGTCATGTCCTGTTGACACATCACTCGAGGCTAACTCGCCGCGCGTACAGGGGTTGTCTATTTGTGAACGTAGATCGCATGCTTACAATTCTATTGCATCCACTTGTAATATTGGATCTAGGGATAGACTTTCTGGAACAGGTTTTTGGCACGATGTACTCGACATACTTAGCCATGTCCAAAATCATTTCTCACTTCAATTCACGTCCATTAAACCTTTTAATCGTTCTACCTTTAACTAAGATCGGCAGTGAGTTGTGAGTGCTTCAACAGAGTGACTATATCCTACTCGTGCTGGCAATTTTCTGCCTTGAAGCTCCGTTTTCAATGCTTGAAGCTGTCGCCTTAACAGAGGATTTGGCATGGCATGAATAGAATCACTGTGTTTCTCTAGTTTTTCAATAAACGCGTTATATACACGGTCGTCGCGAGCAAAGTAATAGAGCTATAACAAAGGACACATTAGGACAACAAAACTGAATTAAGTGTTGGTTTCTTACGGGTATGGTTTGTCCCCCTTGAATATCAGCTGAAGCCATTGACCAAGCCGCCATCATCAATAAATCACTAGATTGGTCAGAACATATATTTTTTTTAGAGGAAAACACCAACCTCGTCGCATTTGCCATGCTGCGAAACAACTGGTAAGCCAAGAAACCAACGAGGGAAGCAATTTTGCTCATACTAGTCTTCTACATCAGCGATGAGATCTGCGTTCTTGAGACTGGTTGTACAAAACCGGCGAACAGCAGCTCCTGCAACTCCAACAGGCTTCCCTATTGCTCCAGCTCTCAAGGCGTACGAGATATGCGTCAGTTGATCCCTTATCCATCCATCACCTTCAGACATAACCAGAGTCTGCAAGAAGGATGCTATCAGACCGGTTCGAAGCTTTGCGATACCTTCGTCTATCGCGAATTTAAGATTGATGCCTTCAGGAAAGAGATGTTATGAGAAGAACAAGATTATAGAAGGACGTACGTGCTAGCTTTAGCAATTTGATTGTTTCGGGTTTCAAAAAGTCTGAATCATTTAGACGGTTGATCCATTGCGAGATAGCACCAACGAGGAAAAGGACAACTTCTTGGTAGGAAAGACCGCATTGCATCGCATATACCATCGGAGTCTGGCCACCAATTTGTCTCTCGAGCAAGAGCTGTCATTCATAAGAGTAAACGAGGTGAAGCTAAGTATCAATGCAAGAGAACATTTTACATGAAATGCTCTGTCGCGAATCTCACCCAAAGAGTCTAGGTCCTTTCTATCAATTCCCCTGAAAACTTCATATTGCTATCGCAACGAGAGAAAAAAGTTGGTAAGAAATACGGTGTTTTGAGGTACTGCTTACTTCAAGCTCAATCTTCGGACCAGTGCTCAGGCTGCTACGCAACTGAGAGGATTTCGGAGGACTAGCACTCGCAGGATCAATAGTCACCTCGGGCGACACAGATAGTGAACAACCAAGGCGCGTATCCCTATCCATTTCTGTTGATGGCGATGTAGGCCGCGCTTCAAACGTCAAGAAAGCCTCAACTTCTGCCTCTCGTTGTATTGTTCCTAACGACTCATCAAACAAATTGTACGGGTCGCTGTCAATTACTGCACGCACCACTAGACGAAAGCCTCTTCAATGGACGACCGATAGATCTCCGATACTCGTTCTCTCTAGGCTCTGGTGTGAGTGCCCTCTGAGGCTGGTGCAAAACAGCCGGGGCGTCCATTCTGATCAAGAATGCTCAGTTTTTCAGTTCTTTTGTACCGTGAAGTTGACATTGTTTTGAGGGACAGGGACCACACAAAGGGCGGTGCAAGAATAGTACATAGTTGTTGGATGGCTGTGCTGTATAAACAATTGGACACTCAGCGCTCACCGGCACCGCCCAGCTCTCTGGCAGGACAAAATTGGCTAAGTATGCTTGTGATCGTATCACTTGTCCACGGCCGATTGTTCGCACGCGGACCGATAATCACCACCACCAGCTGATCTGATACGACGACGTACTCAGCACAGGGAGCTGCAAAATGTGATTCTGGTGTTACGTCGCAATTGCTCAATCATTAGGAAAAGTTTTTGCAATTGCTGGATGAATTGTTCTCGGTCTTAATCTATAACTGCAATTTAGTCTCAAGTTGTTGTGCACAGATTCAATAAAAGTCCTTGCTCAGTTTTTATGTATGTACCTCGTGTCCTTGACAGGAGTGTACTAAAGGGTGAATTTATGTTTTGAGTGACACTGTGTGGTTCCTGTTTGATTGAAATTTGAATTACGCCGATCTGCTGGATGCCTTCACGTCACGACACTCTGTTGATTCACAAATCCGTGGTCTGTATGCCCATCCAACCAGCACTCCCTATTATATACCGTTACCGTCTTCAAGTCCTCGTTCTAATCCCTAATCTTTTCATTGTACAATGCCATTCACTGATAATTGTGTTTCTATTCACTGCATATCAGATATAACTCTTTACCCACGTACATTCATGTAACATCGTATATAATGTTCATAATCTTGACCTAATCATACGTTCGATGCTTGTTCGACGTTCCTGGGCCAGGGTATGTGCCGAAGCGGAGAGACAACCGGCAATGTGACACGCTGTTATACGGCTTCCTTCCGAGGGTATTCCACAACACGCGAACACGAAAACGAAAACGACTTGATAACTGTCGAGCCAACATACTATTCTACTGCTATCTGAAGTTCTATCGGACAAAGGTGAGGCCGATGTGTCGTAATCCATCGCGGGAGGCTTTTGAAGGCACCGGTACATGACGTAATAGACAGGGTATTTTGTCCTGGTGGTGAAATCAACTCCCCAAGGAAAGGGTCTGGATTTCACAGAGAAGTCTGCGTTGATACAGAAGAATATTGACTATGTAAAATCAAAGGCTTCTCTGGAGCCCATCGTTCTTTGTTGCCACGAAACGTCCAGATTCGCAGAAGGTCCTGGAGGATTCGTCAGTTCCCTGTGACCTAGAGGTAGAGGCGCATCAGACCATTTGACTGCCAAATATCAAGAACACCAGTACGGGTACTTCAAAGGAAGCCAGTCAGGGCGACAAAGGCCTCCGGGAAAATCTACTTACATGTCGCTAAGATCATATCAAACGCCTGGTCATGTTGCCAAGTCATGACATATGCAACAGCGACGATGATCAATAACTGGTATGTTGTCAGGACAGTACCATCATGATTGAGCCTACGGTAAACTCACCGTAATCACAACATCAGAGTCTGTTCCGAGAGTTTCATATGCCAGGATCGTGGGCAAATTCAGAAGCATCTAACAGTGACGAAGCGGACAAGGTTCAAAAAGGACTCTTTTACAAGTGAAGAACATAAATGCCCACATGTATGACAAGGGCCAACGTCGTGCATCCAGTCCTTACGGAAAGGTATTCCTGTCACTAGCGTTGATCTGGAGAAAGACTACGAAGCTCACAAACTAGGTGCCGCGTATATAAGCGCCCCTTGTACTAAGCACAGGCCGAAATCGGGTACAGGTCCGGTCCTTTGGCCAGCAAAAGCAAGCAGGGTGTACGAAATACTCGAGAGTATCCAAGAGCATATAAAGCTGTACTACGTCGAGTGGCGGCGCTTAAGCTTCACCCCCCGTCCAAAAATCGCAGTGAGAGCTACGATTAATAACCCGCATCCACCGGTGAGTTGCAGAGCAACAAAAGCGACAGCAACACGGTCATGTATGAGCTTTTCAATGGACTCTTCAGTATGGATCGTTAGTTCTTAAGGGGAAGGGACAAGTCTGCACGAACTGCTCACCCTGAGACTTTGGCCATAGTTCTGAACGAGCTAAAAACATTGGAGTTGGTTGGATCAGGGGGATATCGAAGAGAGAAGAGATGTCACGACTTATGAGCCCGAGTTGATCTTCCGGAAGTTCAACGTAGGGAGACAGTGTAACAGCTCTGACGGAAGTAAATAACTTGTCCTCTGTACAGCGACATGGAGATAACATTTTGACTGACGTCCATGGACTAGTGCTGGCATCTTTGTTTGCATGATAATCATCAGATCGTGTGTTTGTGCGTTGCGTATCCTGATTCAAGCTTTGAGTAAAATGAGCCTTTATTGAGCCACATACAATGCGGGACAGATCTCGGTCACAGGGACACGTTCTGCGGGTGAACATAATAACAATAAAACCAGTCCAAAGATCACAAAATGTTGGGAAGATTTATATGTAGAGCGTTGGCAACTGTCGATCTGGTTTCTTTTTTTTTCTGATGTCGTGGTGGACACAGAATTAACGAAAAGCCCGACAATGAATCATGGTTTGGTCTTAGTCGTGTTTCAAGGGTTCTGAAATAACGACGTGAATGAAACGATGTGGCTGTGAGTGATCCACTGCTAAAGTGCGGCGTATTTGACAGTATGATTAGCACGGCAGGTGTTAAAAATGGCCTACTCGTTGCCATCAGGGCTATCAATACTCCCTTCCTCATCAAGCCCTTTCTTTCTTTCGTTTCGCCGAAAGCCTTTCCCAAGTCTCCACCGCTCATTCGTGATGTCCACATGATCTAACCGATTCCTTTTCAGGAGTGGTGTATACTTGTCGTGACCTGTACGCTTGTACGTTCCACCGCCCAATGGTATCATTAGCTTCGCGAGCGATGAAGATGGACCGGAAAGCACGGAGGCACCGCATTTTGGCTGATGGAAACGTGAAGCAGCAAGAAGGAAGTGGTTATTCAACGCTGTGTAAATTTGTGATCGCAAATGTATCGAATGCATTTGTTGAAACAGCTCAGATCGTCCACCTTCGTCTCCATCAGAAAGGGTTGTTCCATTTGTAGTCCGCCAGTCCAGCTCTCCTTCTGGATATCCGCAGTCCCAAAGCAAGAGAGGTAGTGCATCAGCCATCTGGTACTCTGGCTTGCAATCAACAACCTCAGTGGCTCCTGGCTCCAACCCTTCCTCTACGTTCATTAGAGAAGTGATGACGGAAGGATCTTCTTGTCCATGCCCAACCATGAAAAGAACAGCCATGATATGGCGGACTTGATGATAGAGAAAAGCAGTGCCAACAAGATTAAAAACGTATTTCCCATTGCCCTCGGCATCGACTGATATGGGATCGATTTCGGCATTCAAGACTTTTCTCTTAAACACCGTGATTTGCTTGGAGGGGTCCACTTTACACATGTTCCGGAAATCGTGTTCCCCGACCAAATGAGAAGCGGCAATACGCATACGTTCGATATCGAGTGCACCTCCCGGAGCAGTATTCGTGGAGAAGAAATACTTGTAGTGTCTGTACTTGCAAGAGAATCGAGCGGAAAAGTCATTAGAGACAGGAGACCAGGCAAGTATCCGGACCGTTGGTGGAAGAAGACGATTTAGAATAAGAAGATAGTCATGTTCAAGTTTTTCCTTTTGTATCGACGTGGACTTGGATAAGCTCGAGTTGAGAGGTTCATCCTTCAGGTCATACTCGTTGAATCCAAACTCAAGTCCTTGAGTTGTACTCTCTCCCTCCACATGATTGAATGGTGAAGGTTTGGTGTCAGGATCTGTTGCCGTTTCCGAGCTATGCGGTGTCGAGGAGGTAATCTTCGCAGCATTATCCTCTGTCCCAACTTCGGATCTAAGGGCACTTCTAACCCATAGCGAAACGACCTGGCCAGCGGCACTTACTCCTCGATCTGTGCGACCACATCTCTCCCATCCGCAACCATCCAAACCTCCCTCGAGATCAATGAGTCGAGCCTCTACCAGAGCATCGAATAGGACACCCTCAACTGTTGGGAGGGTAGTCTTCTGATTCTGAAACGCAAGTCCACCATATTCCCATCCAGAGTAACAGAATTTCAATGCGATCTTGCGCCTTGAGTAAGCGTTGAATTGAAAGGTCTTTTTGATGCGAGGCTTTGGGGATGGGGGTCGTTTCTTTGATCGAGCGTCCAGTTCTGTTAGTCGAGCAATTAGCTCTTCACGAGTCCAGCCATCGTAGGTCGAAGGTGAAACTGGAGATGCCATGGCGCGTCTAGGTAGAACACAGCGTGATAAAACACTGATCATACGGAAAGTCAAGAAGTCAAATAAAAAAATAAAAAACGATAATTGAACCACAAAACATCATTCAACAGTCGCTAAAAAGCGGGCCCAACCGGGAATTGAACCCGGGACCACTCCCAAGCTTACGCAAGCAAGCGAGACGCGAAATCCCGAAGGGAGTATCATGCTACTAGACCATTGGGCCGACGTCTGTCAGTGCCGGAGTCAGTCATACATTAATACTATGCAGAATTGCACGTTGAACTAAGGAAAAATTGAAAGAGTAAGAAACGACATTTCCCACCTAGAAGGCCAGGGATGTATTAAAGAGCATCCATCACTTGAAGGTGATAGAACTTTGTCGATAAAATGTTCTAGTCTTGAATCGTTCAACTCAAGTTCCTTCGAGCCAAAGTATACACTAGTATACGAAGGAAAAGATTCAGAGTTACAATGTAGGGGAGAGAGGATCTTTAGGTCAGGAAAGCTTCATCAGTGGTCTATTGGCCCATTTGACACCCGAACATCGCTTTCGAGACCCTTTCACATTTTTACAAAGTTGAGAGTCATATCTTGTCACGGTAACACGGGGCACAGCATTGAGTTTGTAGATAATAGTACAGGTGTGAGTAAAACGTCAAGGAGCAAGAAAAATTAGATGTTCAGAAAAACTATCAACCGATCGCCATGTCCGTGACCTCAGAAATGTTTGAAAGGCCTGACGACTGAGTGCCTTTGAGACGCATTGAGAATATAACGTCCTTGATGACCTGGGAAATAAGTCCATGCTGCGCCTCTACAGCAATCTTCGTGCTATAATGTCCTTGTCAGGCCGAAACATAATTGACCGACAATGAATGACAACAAGTACCTATCCTTTACACTCTTTGCGAGCTGGTTGTCCTCCTTTTTCCTCTCCTCCTTTTCCTTGCCCTACGCGTCACCGTCAGAAAAGACACGACAGACCGAAGTGAACCCCACCTTAGAATTCCCTTCTTTATCTTTTGCGTTTGGGACGGGAGCTCGCGTGGAGCCGACAGTTGATTGTGCCTTTGAAAGTTTTTGATGCAAATCAGAAAGCTGAGAGACAGCATATGCCCGATTCTACACCCAAAATTTATTCAGTTCCTCGTTCAGAAGGAAGAAGGCGAGGATGACCCACTAAGATTAACGGACTAGAACTGAGGGTATTCACCCAGTATTTGTTCCAAAGCATCGCAAGCAGCTCATTATCAAGACTCGACTTGAATATTTCGACATCCACCTGGTAGTACTGGTTGGCGTGCACACCGAAATCTTCAATCTTATGCAGGGGAATGGATTGATACTCGGATGCAGCAACATTCGGGGGAGTGTAGCCTTCTGGATATGTTCGGAACGCACCAATATCAACTTTACCAGCAGAGATGGTACGATTCGGGTCGATCTAGAAATTCTTGGACCATGGCTGCAAGGTACAGTTATAGAGAACTTACGACGACTGCAACGAACGGATCCTGGAATTTCTGGTTGATGATTTGTGTATTGACATCGATACCAGATAGCCAGCAACCATATCCAGGATGAGAGTGATACCACCCAATTGCATTCTCAAGTCGACCAGCCTGTCAATCGAACAACAATAAACATGTTTATGAGAGAATTCGCCAAGCAAGTGGATCGACAAGGCCCCCACCTTTTCACTGTCCTGGATGTACTCCACCATGTACTCGTTAGCCTCATTCGCTGCACTTACGCGCGTCTCAGTTCCCTGTACTGGAAGAGCAAAGGAGTCCATGACCACAATAGTTCTACCGACCACCTTTCCTTGCATGAGGCCCATGATTTCGTGGGGTACTCCCGAGCGCGCATGATTAACCTGTGGCAAGCCATTCATCCCACACAGTGGCGCGGTGAGAACTGTAGATCGCGTACCATCTTGATTAGCGCGACGGCGGATATTTTGCACGCCTTGAAATAGTGTGGACTGATGACATGTTGAGGGTGAGGGAAATGAATGTAATAATCGGTGACGCACTCCTTTGTCCATGGCATTTCTCGATTGAGCTTTCTGTTCGCCTCTTGATCGAAACGATAAATCTCATCTTGAGGTGATACTTCTATAATGTCATTCGCGAGATTAAAGTTCTTCTGGGCCGTACTACTGGACGACGCCATGGAAAAGGAGCTTTAGAGCGAAGTTTGTGAGTGTTGTGGTATAATCAGTTCTGATCTTGGATCAATAGATCTCACGCCCATGAAGTTGAGCACAATCTATGTACATAGCGCAATTCGAAATGATGATACTTTTATGATTATATTTACTGAGATGGTTTACGAACCCAAAATATGTAATTACAATCTGTAGCAGCCCATGCATCCCGCGAAGCAAGCAACCACTTCGCCTGCAACGGATGATATATGAGACCTCGTATCTCTGCTTCCATAGGAGGCGGAGACTCGGGCGAAGATGAAGGTGTAATCCACGCTTTTGGCAGTGTCGCATGCTCGAGATACTGAGGATCCACATAGGGCGACCGATATTTTTGAAAGAACGAGACGAGCTCGGTAGGTTTGACATATTTGCTATATGTATGGGTACCTTCAGAGACCTTGCGCAAAATTTTCTCGGCGAGGAAGATAGTGAGGAAGTAAGCGAGTGGTGTGCGGGATATGGTTGAAAGAAACAAATGGCCACCAGGCTATTGGGGTACATATGTCAAGTCTTGCATGGGAAAAGACACGCTGTTAACTCACTTTAACGAGCTCAGCACATGAAGAAAGAAAAGTTGCAGGATGGTCGACATGTTCGAGAACTTCCATGGAACATACAACGTCATACCGTTTTGAAGTCTCCAGAAGTGACTCTGCAGATGTATGGAGGTAGGAAAGGCGCTCGAGCTTCGGGTCCGCCGACGCGTGCACTTGCGCAATCTTTATATTTGATTCAGACGCGTCTATTCCTAGCGTATTAGCTCCAAGACGTGCGAGGCTCTGAAGCGACGTTGAAGGGATCTCAAGTTGCAGCGTGTGAACCAGTGAAACATCCTCACCTCTGATAAGAGACCACCACCGCATCCGACATCTAGTACATCCAAACCACGCAGACCTTTCGGAGGAGGAGCTTCCTCCCCCTCGTGTTCACGCAGTGACACCTCATCCAGCTTCTCCCGTATGAACTGGACGCGAGCCGGGTTCATTTTGTGGAGAAACCCAAATTCTCCTTGCTCGTCCCACCACTGCGAAGAAAGACGAGAGAAGTGTGCAATTTCTGAGGCATTGATTGTGCCGTGGTCTATTGAGGAATGTACATGTCGATGGAGAGTGCGAATGACGTTGGAGAAACGCATGTTATTCAGGGTGACATGTAGCTGTGACAATCATGGACCAAATTTGACACACTGCTTATAAGTACTTATGTACTTATGTACTGCTTACCATCACCCTCAACACAGTTCATCAAAATTAATTTACATCATCGAGTATGTAATACCAGGTAAAGAGAGAGGGTAGGTAGGTAGGTAGGTAGGTAGATCTCCGGCCAGGACGTACAAATGAACAACAATAGAAGTCCTCGAGTGTGCCGTAATGCCGAACCGATGTAAATCTAACAAGAGCAAACAGACTAAAAATTCTGCAATCGAGCAGGACATCAAGTGTACCGACAACCTCAAGACAACGCTAAACAACTATGTGAGTGTCCTACAATGCTGTTCAGGCCTATTGCATTGCGCTAGCCGTCCATTCCAAATCATTTCTTACCCAGATTTTGGTGGATGGAGGATGGATGGAGTGATGGATTTATGGATGTACCAGATTCTAGTCAGGAGTATCTCACGTCTTTGCTTTAGAATGGGCCTTCAAGAATACCAAGTCGTCGGACGCCATCTCCCTACGGAGTCTGAGCCTACTCCCAAAATCTACCGCATGCGCATCTTCGCGCCTAATGAGGTCGTCGCCAAGTCCCGCTTCTGGTATTTCCTTAG
This sequence comes from Termitomyces sp. T32_za158, assembly GCA_018857265.1. Taxonomy (NCBI): domain Eukaryota; kingdom Fungi; phylum Basidiomycota; class Agaricomycetes; order Agaricales; family Lyophyllaceae; genus Termitomyces; species Termitomyces sp. T32_za158. Next base: position 34,446 of record JABAJZ010013642.1, on the reverse strand, counting down.
GTGTGTGGCGATAGTTGCGCTCCCTTCACTTTATCCTTAAAGGCCTTTAGGCAGTTAAAAAAAGTCAAGAAAGCTAGTGGTGAAATCCTAGGTGTCAATGTTGTGTGTATCATATGTCCCTTGCAGCCCTCAAGAGGCAGGCGGAGCGGGATTACTGACCGGTCTATGTGACCTTATTTAGATTCATGAAAAGAAGCCTTTGAAGGTCAAGAACTTTGGTATCTGGCTTCGCTACGACTCTCGCTCTGGAACCCACAACATGTACAAGGAGTTCCGTGAGCTTTCCAGGGCTGATGCCGTCAAGAGCCTCTACCAGGATATGGCGGCTCGCCACCGTGCCCGTTTCCGGTCAATCCACGTGCGTCCAACTAGGTTTTTTTCGACATAAACGCATGCTCACTGGAAATAAATAGATCCTCCGCGTTGTAGAGATTGAGAAGTCTGAGGACGTCCGCCGCCCCTACATCAAGCAATTGCTTGTTCCCAAGCTTCAGTTCCCCCTTCCTCATCGTGTCACCAAGGCGCGCTCAACCTTCGTGGCTCACCGCCCGTCCACCTTCTAAATCTTCCCGTCGTTGTTTTGTTGGTTTTCAGGTTGGTCTATGTAGAATATGTAGTACAATATGCTCATGTGATATGACCAACGATGACATTGTCGATACGACAACTTTCCTTCAAGGTCATGGTTCAATATCTGTCTGAAAGCAAGTATCAGTGTTGTCCTGCTCAAGAGCCCTGCCGATATCTCGCAGTTCTTATTGTCCTCACGTACAGTTTAAAGTTTGAATGCTAATTAGAGAGGCATGCGTGAACAGGTTAGGTCCTATTCCAGCATCAACTTCTTGGCTATCGCGTTCCTTCGAGATGGCTTCGCCCCACACTGTGGTTTGTGTTCCGATGTCTGATTCCCTTTGCATGGTGTCCGACGTTTCTGGCCGTTTTCTTTCATGCGCCGATGTTCTTGTCACCGAAGACGTCGATTTCGCGTTGTTTGCGTCTACGTAGTCGGTTTTGCGGGTGATGTACCTATTTCTGTGTATGGAGGTCTGTCGCTCTTGTCCCCTGTGTTTTATTAATGCTTTCTGTCTGTCCATGTCTTGTACTGCGTCATCCGTCCATCAAGATACGTTTCAATCACCCAACTGTCCAACAATGCTTCCCGGAGTATCAACAACAGCGGAAACGGAAGAACTTTCCAAAGGAAATCAAAGATGGACGGGAACGAGCCTGATTCCACTTGAAAAATTGTGCTTGCATGTAACTCCATAACCTGGAACCGATCGATTCAGTTACAAGTCAGATAAGACGGAGGAAATAAACAGACGAAATGAGTTTAAACTTAGATTTTGATCAATATCAGGCCGACCTTGTGGACTGCGTACAGGCAGCTAAATCTGGGCTCTTTTCACAGCCTCTGATACCTGTTCAAAAATATCTTGACACTTTCAAGGCTTATCTGGCTTTCAATCCGCCTCTTCGTCAGCTGTTACCGTGTTGCAAAAGAGAGGGAGTTATGCAAGTCTGAGCTCGAAGAAGCAGATCCGATCATCTTGAACTTGGAGACCATGAGCGACAATGATATTCGCAGCATCGAGGATCCTGACCCACTTTCCTGCAGGAAGGTCGCCTCCATTACTGGGCTTTGCGATGTGTGTCAATCCATGTTACAGTGTACTGAGATCATCAGCCCTCCGGGTAGCTCTGGTGATGTTGCTGCAACATGTCCTTGTACTGTCTTGACGAGACGTATATTGCTCAGTATCAGAAACATATATCAAGGCCACTCGATGCAACTGTCTTGAATGTATTAAGCAGCCTTGAGTGAAAGAGAGATTGAGCATTGCGCTGCTCACACGTGGAATGTAGCATTCACAATATTTGCATTGATTGAAGATCCGCAATGAGCGCCCTTTCCCATCTTGATTGATGCAGAGTAATAGCAATCTCGGAGACGCGCCGAAGCACTTTAACGATGGCCAAATAAAATCCATTGAAAACTCTCGTACAAATTCGTAACCGCCTCAACCCAGCTGCTTCTGCGAGCTTGACGACGAGTCACTCTCGCTTGTCCCGGAATTTCACGAGACGGCTCTGTATGCCATGCACAGTTGTTAGTCGTCTTCAAACGATACTGGTTGTACGACTAACGACCTGCAGAAATTGCTTCTGCTGCCTGATGCTTCTTTGCCAATGCCCGCTCCAGCTCTTCAAATGCAGTGAGTACCACTTCCTTCCTCGCCCCAGGCGTGACCGCAGCTGTTGCTAGACGTACGTCGTGAGGCCATTCCTCTTTGGGTATTTTACGAGCGGAGAGTGCGGTGCGCAGGTTTGCAATAGACTTGCGGTAGTCATCCAAAGATTCCTCGTATAAGTCGTAAACGCAGACAGCACAATTCGACATGCAGCACTCTGGGTACGTAATCGTGAACAGGCCTCTACGAAACAAGGTAGATTACATACCATCATCCTGTGGTGGTCTCGGTTTCTTGGGTATTTCAAAACCATGGAATGTCTCTACGCGTTTCTGAGGCGTGGTGGTAATTGCCTCATCTACGCCTGGGTATTTCGCCAAATGTTGTATTTCCCATACTAATCCTTGCTTTTCTCGGAGTGAATTTTCTAACCTTTGGTAGCGAGCGGAAAGGTTCTGGCCGCGCGCATAAGCCATTCGTGCCGAAGAAGCCTGTCTAACGCAACGGACTGGGTGGAATGTGCCTCGTACCCGACACAACATCGAAACATGACCCCGTCCTGAAGTGGTCGCGATAGTGGTCGTTTGGAGAGATTTTGTCGTCTTTGTAAGCGAAACTTTATTTATCTTCTCTTCACCACGCACCAATGGCTACGGGCTCGCCAGCGTTCACTGTGCCTCGGCTCCTTCAAGGCTGTTCCCGGCAGGTCGAATTACATACAGCGCACCTATCTGGGTCACAGCAGATGATCTTTTAGGACCCTGTGACCAGCCGAAGTACTGCGCCTTCACCTATATTAACTTGGCGAAGCTCAGGTAAGGTCTCTAATAACCTATATCGCCCCAACTTCATTGGATTAAATGAGAACAAGTATGATCATTGTGCCTTCAGACGAAGATGACAAACACAAAAAACCGAGTGCGGCGCTCGCTCCTACTCATGTGAGTGCCGATCAAAGATTCTTTCTTGATCATTTCTCATTGAAGTGAGTAAATCCCAGGACGACCCCCCTCCCACATACACGGCGCTGGTTCCTCATGTAGTAGCACCAATTCCCAGCGGAACATCGCCCGGTTCGCTCAGGCAAGCTGCCATGAAACCAAGCAACTACGTATCTATCTCTCGTAGCAACGGCTCTGTGAGGGGTACCTGGCTGTTAGACTCGTCCTTGCTAATCCCAACCGCGTTCCTTCCTCCTCTGTTGCCCGATGAGACAGAGGAGACCAGGAGGAACCTGTACCTCAAATCGAGCAATGGATCGATTGACGCTGAGATAACTCTCGCCCAGCGTACCCTGGAAGATGACCCAGTGTTAGCCGGGAGACAGTCGACAATATATGCCAGAGCAGTAAATGGTCCCATCAAGGTTATACTAGTATGTGCTGTTTCTTCGTCAGCGCATATTGATCTAACATCAACCCAACCAGCACACACCACACGCATCGAGATTGCCATTCCATCTGAGTATTGAGGCTTCCAATGGACCTGTCACCCTCTATCTTCCTCGACCTTTCAATGGCTTTTTATCGATTCGACAATCGCACGGGAATACGAAGTTTTCACATGAAGTGTTAACGCATCTAACCACATTCAGTGATGTCGATAGAATGCATAGATGCTTCGTTGGTGATTTTTCTGCGGTCCAAGAAGGGCAGGAATGGCAAGGCGATGAAGTTGTTATCGATGCGCGGAATGGGAGTGTCAAAGTGCATTATGAAGAAGAAGTTCAAGGCAGGGTGGAGAAGCAATCAGGTACTTCTGGGAAAGATTTTAGGTTCTAAGATTGATTGGGTTCTTCAAGTTTGCCTCGGTAGCCTATTTGACTAACCCTTGTATTGCTATCAATTCGAAATGACTTATGTGACGACTTTCTTACTCCAATAGTCGAATTACTCCGGACGATTCCCAGCCCAGGCATCTCTTAACAGTTTCAAAAGCTTGGATTTCTCTAACGGCGCAGGATTTGGGTATGGGCTCTTGATTGCGATTTCAGCTGCCCTCTCTAAGTCTTCTTCCCTCATACCGAGCTCTTTGAGAGAGTAGGGAGCTCCGAGCCCTTTCGCAAGGTCAAATACCCCCTGTGCTGCATTCATCACGCCAAGACTTGAAGCAACCTTTGCGATCCCGCCCATCGCAAATGGGGCGTTGTAGGCGATCGCGTGGGGGAGAATTACGGTATGAGTCTCAGCATGAGGGAGATTGAAAGTCCCACCTGTATGTCGCCACTAATTAGGCCGAGCCCCAAAGCAGGGATGAGCAAATGTGACACGTACCAAGTGTATGGCAGAGCTTATGGTGTAGCGACATCCCGACAGACCCTAAACAAGTCCCACAGGCCCAAGCACCGTACAGTGCAGTGTTCCTCGCTTGTAATAATGATTCTGAATCCTTCGCATGCATTATTGTAGGCAGTGCACTGGCGATGCTCTTGATCCCTTCTTGCGCAAGGAGATCCGTAATTGGATTAGCTTCCTTTGAGTAAAGCGCCTCAACGGCGTGCGCAATAGCGTTGACTCCAGAAGTGACGGACATCTTCAAGGGAAGGCTTAAAGTGAGATTGACATCGTAGATGATAACCTCAGGGAGAACTTTAAGTGTCTTTTGAGTTGTTTTGGTACCGTTCTCTGTTTGACCAATGATTGGTGTTGCCTGTACAGATATATATTTGTTTAAAGAAAGTTTGAGAAAACCTAGACATACCTCGGAGCCAGCGTATGTTGTAGGTATCACAATTTGCGGGAGGTCAGTCCGCAGAGCAATTGCTTTCCCTAATCCAATCGTGGAACCACCACCCACTGCAATAACACAGTCTGCTCGGAGTTCTTCCGTAGTATGCATCGCATCCTCAGTGACATCTGTCGGTGTATGCATTGTTGCATTTGTATAGAGGCCGACGCAGAGATTGCCGAGGATATCTTTCACGGCTTGTCCCTGTTCCACTTGTTGAGGAGTGGTTAGGACAAGAGCCCTGCTGCATTGCAAATTCAGGACCTCGCGCGTAACTTGAACTATAGTTCCTGTCCCAAAGATGACGCGCGAAGGAAGGGCATTGTAGACGAAAGGCTGGGGCATCGGGAAGTCGAAATTTTACAAATCCATGGTAATTAGTTCTACATTATACTTAAAGGCTGAGAAACATTTAATCAGCAACGGTGTTCCTGAGGACGGAAAATCTACGGGGGCTCTCAGGCTCCCACACGATATTTGGAATCACATCTACAAGGCAAAGGGGCCCAATGCTGGTCGACACTGGTCAGGAAATAAATGGAGTTTGTTCACATTGGAAGTCACCGGGCCGGGCCTTCAGGTTTCCCACAGCTGCTTCTCTGCTCAGTATTCACCCCGCACTACCCACACTGGTCAGGGGGCGAGCATTGGATGACCAATTCAGTTGAAGTTCTAATATCAATCATATGCCCGTTACTCAGATGTTACTCACGCCTCCAAAGTTGCTCCAAAGTGCCCCACTCATCCTATTGGGAAATTCGACGATAACTCATCCAAACCATGTCAATCACCTCCACCATTGAATCGGCTCTCAAAGCTAACCAACTAGCTGCCCAACATGGTATCGATCTCTCTAAGTTGCCCAAGATAATGGACATGTCTGCCGACTCGATCACAAGCAATGTTCACGCTATCAACTCAACTTGTTAGTCGATCCTACCCTTTGTCGTCATTTGAGTGTGTGCTTACCCTACCCGGGTTCCCATCAGGCCCCGATGAGAGGACGAAATTTATCTTCAAAAATCTGGTAAGCAGTACTAGTAGAATACTTCCTCCCTGAGACACACTTAATGGCGCAGATAAACCACCTTCATGATTTCATTCGCGAAACATCCATTACAACCGAGGAGTGGATGTATGTTGAGCTTTATCATCCTTATTGAATCATCTGAACGATCTCAGGTCGGCGATCCATTTTTTAACGCAGACTGGGCAGATGTGTAGTGATGTCCGGCAAGGTGATGTGATGTCATCATAACTTTGGGTGTTGAGAATCCTAATCCTACATAGAATTCATACTTCTTTCTGATGTATTGGGAGTATCGACACTCGTCGATGCAATCAATCATGCGAAACCTCCTACAGCTACAGAAGCCACTGTACTTGGCCCATTCTTCACAGAGGACGCAGAACATCGTATGTTATTCTATAATCATGGGTCTTGTATCGTGCCGATTCTTCTCAGTCGAAAATGGTGAAAGTATAGCGTCTGAAGGAAAGGGCGATTACATGTTCGTCGAGGGACGTGTGCTTGACACCAAAGGAAATCCAATCGCAGGCGCCATAATTGATACATGGGAATCGGACAAGAATGGTCTTTATGATGTTCAGGTATGGCGCGTGTTTACGTCTGCACATGCAACTTGCTCAGACTATGGTTCAGTATTCTAACCGCGACAAACCTGACTGTCGTGGGCGTTTGATGTCTGCTGCTGATGGTTCTTATTCTTTCCGAGCTATCGTGTACGCTCCTGTTCTTTCTCGGGTATACGGGTATAGCTCCTTATCTTGTGGATTATCATCAGGCCTATTCCATACACTGTTCCCAGCGACGGTCCCATTGGAGGTTTGTTTAAGCGATTGGGGCGTCATGCATTTAGGCCTGCTCATTTGCATATGGTGATCGAAGTTTGTCCCTTCCTCGCTTGCGATAGGCTCTATACTAACTAATACAGGCCCCGGGATTCGAAAAACTTATCACAGCGCTGTTCTTTGAAGGCGATCCTTATCTCACGAGCGACGCTGTCTTTGGCGTCCGAACATCATTGATTGTGGTAGGTCATCCTCTACCCACATCATTTCACAAGGTTCCTTGCATACTTCACAGAAACCTGAAATCATCACCGACGAAAAGAAGACAGTGGCTCGTGGATTTGCTCAAAGAAAGCCACACGCTTATGTTAAGAAGGACTTCGTCCTTGCGACGCCAGAAGAAGGGGCCGATGCGAGGAAAGCCTCTAAGCGTGCCTAGGACCAAGATTCAAAAATAGTTATTCGTTTGCGTATGTCGACATCCCTGATGTGCACCACTTTCTCGAAATGTATATAAATCACCGCAAGGAATAATCTAGTTACAAGACGGTGAAAAGGATCTAGGTAACAGCGATCTTTCCGAAATCGGTGGCTAGGAAATAAATGAATCATATGGCGATACTTACATACTTATTTCAAAAGAAGAGGAAAACAAGATATGACAACGTAAAAATAATGGCGTAAATTGATCAATTGTTCATATAATCATAGAAAGTACGCTTGTCGACGCGGCCACCATAGAGTGAAGTGTAGAATCCTCTGCGACACGGCTTCACATGGCGATGCTGTTAAGATCGATGTCACATAAGGGAAACAACCGATGTGTAAAGACGCACCTTCCAACTTGCGAGTCTGGCTTTGGAGAAAGGAAGCTTAATGCCTTTGACGATTTGTTTCAAGTACTCGTTGAAGCCTGGAAAAACATAGCGAGTCCTGTAGAGAGTAAGATTAAATCAATCAGAGTACCAAGGGTTAAATGACGGGATATATACGGCACGGTTGGATAAGCGCCTTGCTCAGTATACCCTCCATCCTTGTTATCCATACTATTTGGAGAACGAGAAAGGCTGGATTGTGCCATTGCGGCTAGGATATGGTTGCTTGGTAAGAAAAAGAAAGCCGAGACCGTTGAATTGACTTGCCTGAGTTCAGAGCCTTGTTGGAAGTTATCATCGTGTTCCTTCCTTCCTTGCGTGTCGTTCCTCCCACTCCATTTGCACTTTCGCTCACAGTTGAATACGTTACAGGAACCCTGTTCTGAATCGATATGGACATCAGAGGCGACTGAGGTGTAGTCTTCGCCAGAAATGAGGACAACAAGTATTGTGAGAATATTCAATTTGGACGTATGCAGTTCTGAGCAGTGGAGTACACGTGATAACAAGACAATATCATGAGTGGAAGCTAAGTAGACAATCGGGAATGAACATGGACGGTAACAGTACAGTGAACTCAAGTAATTCTAAGTCCCAATGGTGACAAAATTCCAGTTTACGGAGATGGGTGATATGCACAGAAAAGAAAAGACATCAGACAGGGAAAGCAGCGAAGGGAGTCTTGAGGCTGTAGCAATGAAGAAGATAGGGACCTGTCGTCTCATTGGTTAAAACTCGTGCGTTGGTGGTCAAAGATGAGATCGACCGGCAGATAGAACCACAGCGTTGAGAAAGGACTATGTAGCAGTGTTGAGAAAGGAATACGTAGCAGTACAGTTTCATTGTTAAATCGAGTCACAGAAATTGGGGAAAAGGAAACAAGTCTTGGTCGACTATTTAAACAATCCTGACTAACCGATTGAGCTTTATAAAGGTGTGTTTGATTGAACTTTAAATTTCGTGGTTTGAACCTTATTTGCGCCGAAGTTTGCCGAAAGTCCTATGCCGCCATCATCACTTCTTTTGGTAACCAGGGCGGGCTCTATCCAATTATGTGTTATTCCAGCCTAGACTATGATGAGACTGCGAGTCAGCCGAAGAGGCGACTATGTATAATGTCAATCACTTGTGTTACAACTCAAAACGTTCCACTGCTTTCAGCGGACTGGCTAAGGCGTGGAGACCTCAGAGATCGGAAGGGTACCAACCATGGCTGAACTATCTTTCATTCAAAAACCTCATGTCAATTGAGATGGTAGGAATGGTAACTTGCAAGATTTAAGAGAATCTACACATCGACTCTCCTGATGGAGTGAGTTATGATACTTGTAACGCAATGCTTGGCTTGTACTCCTATACGTAGAGAGGTAATGAAGTATTGCGAAGCATATGAGATGCCAAGATACTGTCCCCAACTTGGATTGACAGAACTGTGCGTCGCTGCTGGATTTCCTCCGACTGATTAGAAAACAGTCTGATATCCTCGCTTGTGGAGTTTGCGGGACTCGAGCTCCAGTAGGCTGAAGTATGTTCCGTCATTTTGACAATTTATCGACATAGTTGACAAGTCCACGCCACCAAAAGCTAAATAAAGGCTTTCACGCTTAAAGGAATCCCGTAAATTAGAGTTAAATCGCATTGCGAGCGCCGAGGCAGTGAAGATGGAACCAAACTCTTACCAAGACCAGTTTAGTACCTCCGTTGCTCGCGCGGAGGAATGGTGGCTTGGCGATCTCGAGGAACTCAAGGAAGCGAGCGGCATAATGTAAGGTCTCGGGTTCCAACGCCTTGGCTCATGGATGATTTATCGGATTAACGAACAGCTTTGATAAGAGTCGGTCCGCTGGAGATGTCCGGTAGAGTCTATACGAAGGATGAGTTACAAACTTCAAAGAGGCGTTCGTGGTCCCCACCAGTCCAAAGCGCCCATACAACTCCGCAAGAAATGCGGGTTCCTGAGTAAGCCGGAGTGAGCGATAGACGATCGGGACCCACCTAGACTTGTCCCGGTGACTTGCAAAATAGGAAAATTTAAGGCAAACAAGGCCAAATCCGCTTATGTATCCCAAGCGAATAATTATACATAGTACGCGCGCATGTTATCGCGCTTCAAATATCCAGCCGTTCGATTCCGCTTGTTGTACCACTAAGTGCCCCTTCTCCAGTTGCCTGAACATTTCGAAACAGGTTCTCGCGTGTTCATCGCATCGCAATCTCAAGCATAGCACTCGATAAGCTCCAAACTCTGCTCAACCCTTATTACAATCAACGCCTCCTGTGATGCACGGAAATGGGCACGACCTGTCATTGATTCCTAACCAAGACTTCTCGCCCACTGAGCCTCGTCTTGAACCGCTACAATGGAGCTGGGAGATCGAACACGCAGATCGTCAACGAGAGGTCAAGGCAGATGCTGCTGCGGATGGTGCAGCGCTTTTTCCGGTTGATAGAAAGGTGCTTAAGGATGTTGTACGCGAGCATAGGGGCGTAGATGTTGGCAGGATTGAATTCCTCAGTGCTGGTAGGTTCCTGATTTTCATGTGTAGGGTTTTGAGGCCTGACGTCTGCCAATAGGCACCTTTCACAAAGTGAGTTCTCAGATACAACTGCGCTTTATGTGTTCTTAACATTTGGTTCTAGGCCTATCTTGTTACGATGGTTGACCGTACTGAATTGGTGGCAAGCGTAGCTCGACGGTACATGCCTCGCCTGAAAACCGAATCTGAGGTTGCTACAATGCGTTATCTTCGCGAAAACACGAATATACCTCTCCCTACTGTGTACCATTACGACTCTAACCCATATAATCGACTCGGAGGCGAGTACGTTTTGATGTCAAAGGTGCGTTGCATAAGTGCGCCAACAAGATTTAATGTGATTGACGAATTTGATTATCTATGAAGGCCTCCGGAGTACAACTTGGGACTGTATTCCACTCACTAAGCTATAACGAGCTCGTAACGTTGCTGGAAAATCTCGCAGGGTTACTTTTGCCTGTGTTCGCTCATCGGTTCTCCGATATTGGGTCGCTTTACTCTGGGCCAAATCCGTATGGACCATTGTCGTCTACCGCACCTACACCAAAGGCCATACAACTTCCCTACTCTGCCTATCCTTTCTCTCCGACCTTGAGTATGTCAAATCTGGTGACGTCCAATGTCAATCATGTGAAAGCAAAATTGGCGCAAGCAACCGGTCCCGAGTTCCACATTGGACCGATAATCTCATGGCCCTTTTTTGGTACCAATAGGGGAGAACTTGTTCATCCGCAAGAACTCAATCGTGGACCGTGGCCTAGTTCGAGCAGCTACTTTTCATCATGTGCCCAGCGCGAAATTGAGAGTGTTATCCGCGAGAACGAGGGAAGATCTGCCCCACATCGGCTTCACCTGGATCCTGACGAGATCCTTTCATCTCGGCACCACCGAATGAAGGCGGTACCCGATGATGAAAGTGATGAAAGCGATGAGTGGGATCTTGAGGAGAGCGAGGAAGAGTGGGAGGGACCTGGTGATGCAATGTATCGGGATTACCGACGGATGCAAAGGAGTACCTTCCTTGTCGCACATCTTTCGCAGAGAGAGGAGTTGGTTAGGAAAGAGATGGCGAGGTGGGTGAACTTGATGGAACGGCTCGCCAAAGCGACTTTAGGTAATGCTCCGGAGAGCTTTGGGCTTGATCTTCATGACCTTAGTCTTGAGAATATTTTCGTTGACGCCGAAGATCCCACAAAGATTGTGGGTCATCTGTCCTGTTCGCGTTAGGTTATCATCTAAATTTATTATCTAGACCTGCATCATCGACTGGGAATCTACCACGACGCGCCCACTATGGCAATGCGCCCACGCTCCCGCCTTCGTCCAGTCCAGTCCATTCATTGCTAAATCGTTCCGGGAAGCCATCGTCAAGGTTGGCAAATCTGCGCAGAGTTCTTCGGCCCGATCTGGTAAAGGCTTAGACCTAGCTGCTCTTTCCAGAGAATGGCTTTTCTACGAAAGCGCTGGGCAGCGGATGCGCATGGCCCATCGTTTTGTCGAGTGGGATGGCTGGGAGGAAGGTCTTGTCAACAGTATCCTTGGACCTGAGGAAAACGAAGACGAGTGGTTCAAGGGGTTTGATGGTTCCAATAGTCGAGTTGGGGTGCAGAGCCCTCCTGTGCCGGTGGACGGTCCATCGAACATCACAAATAGGGTCGCTTTGAAACTTCCGTTTCAGCAGGAGAGGGAGAAAGAGCAGACGCTCAATACCACTGGGGATGTCTGCGGCGGACGTGGTGGAGAACTGGGGCGCCGATTGGAGGCATGGCTAACAATTAATGGGATCGACGAGGGAAAGCCTATTGTACGGGACTTGGAACGCGATCATGGACCACTGGACATCCCTGTGGAATAGCAGCTTGTGCTTCCTTGCGCTGGAAGCGTGCTGTCTAACAACCACGCAGTGCCTCTGGTGTCAATGATGCATCCTCCGGCTTGAAAACCTTCGCTGGGCACTGTGGTACTCTTTTTCCGCATGATGGCGATTCTTTCCTCGCGTCCTGGGTCAAGGGCTCAGAAGGATCAAAGACAACCACTGGTATTTGACTCTACATTTCATTGAATACACTGGGGGTATAAATCAATGCAGTGTGATGAGCGTATCGGTGGTTTACATCGCTTGCTGTGCCTCTGCGCTATCGTACTGCCTCTTATACCGTTGTATACTTACATCGTGTTGACGGACTGTTATTTGGTCGTCTTCGTACACCATCTTTGTGAAATAATAACAATATGTAGCATTCCGGAAAGACTGACAGTCGTTTATCTGATGAGGTTTTTTCTTTTTTTTAGAAGAAAAAGAAGATTTTTTTCTGGTGGTATCGCAGTAGGGTTACGGACAGTCCACAAAGTCGACATCCGTGTCCGAGGATAAAGTTGTCTTCGGGTTTCAATATATCTCATTGGCCAGACATACCTTTGGGGACACCCCGTAGAAAATGTTTTTGTGCTCATGGGACTCGGCTTTTGGTGTTGCTTTTCTCCAGGACTTGAGGGGGTGCAAGTTCTTCCCTAGGAAGTTCCTCCGTGTATTTTTCGTTTGTTGAAGTTGAGGCGAGGCCAGCTATTCACAGGACAAGTCACGTGTATAGCCATCAGACGCAAGTCACATGGCTATATCTTTTGACAGAATTTGTTCGCGCTAACTTTCCAGTTTACCTCGATCTATTTTAGATCTCGGAACAACTTGCGACATGCTGGTCAGGTCAGTTGGCGTCCTTCTTCGACAATTGTTTGAAAAAAAAAATGAACAAAACCAACTGAACAGAGAATTGAGCATCGCTAATAGTTCAAGAGATGTCAGATTGACGATGTGCCACAGTACCGAACCTCAATCATTTAAATTCACCTGTAATCAATTTTCACCCTGGAGGCGTTCGTGGACCTTATATGAAGTCCACGAAACTCCAGTGTCTGTAAGCTGTAAGGATTGCTTGCTCCACTTTCAAATGTGGTTTAGTCTTCTCTGGGAGCCTTGCTACAACGCCACGTGCTCTGAGGAGCTTTGACAAAAAGCCGTTCTGCACATGATCAAAGGATATTGTCTCAAGCGGAAGACGCGAGTATGTGGACAACATTCCTTTCATACTAATGCATTCAGTGGCCTCAAAGTAGGAGGAAACAAGGCGGGAAAACTCTTTACATGAACCGATGCTTTGTCGCGTGTTTTGAACGTGGTCAATCAATCATAGTGAGCGAAAAGTTCCCCAAACTCAATCAGGATAATGCCAAACATGTTTACGAGACGTGCCGTAAGTTGTTATCGCACTTGGCGTTTCTCCAAAGTTACGTTATCGTTCAACATTCTGAACCTGCTTCCAAACTCGCACACCACCTCAATTCAACGTACTAATTGGTCCTACATGCCGGCCACCGGATCTGTTACCTGTGGACCTATCTGAACTATAAATCATATGATGTTAACAATATGACCATAAATACTCAGGCTGTCGACAGTCGAGGCAACCACTACCAGAGAATCCCTCCCTCTGGGCATTCCTCCTTTTTATTTTCCATCATAATTGTCGAGGTTTGTGATATATCCACGCTCCTAGCGCTTGTTGCACAATATGTTCAACAGGGTCAGAGAGAAGGATCGAGCATCTTATTCAAATGAATGTCCCTGCCAGTGCGTGTAATGCTTGTACACTCTTACATTATAAACTGATATCTGGTGATTTGCAGCAGACATCCCGAAACGGCCGCCTTTCGATAGTTCTACCCAAGTTTTGGACGTCTTTATTGTTAACGCTGCGACTGTCTACGCACTGATGAACCAAAACTCATCAATTGATATCAAAGACAAGCAACTTCGAGAATGGCATGATTTCTTCCGTTTGGTATTCCGGGAGAAGCTCCGGTATTATGAAAGTTTTCTCTGTTGTGGTGCCCACAATGCACAGAATCTGATCGATATGACACAAACTGTGAGCAATTTTCTTCTTTCGCCTTCTTGCTGATCAGGATCTTTCCTATCTTGTTGATTTCGCACCTCAGTTCTTGCACCTTGAATGGGTCGACGAGAGGTTTAAGAGTATTCTCGAGGTTGCTTGCTTGAGATTAGCTCAAATCTATCAGCTCCTTCCGAAAACCCTCTTATTAAACGATATTCTCCACCCCAACGCGTTGCTTACGCACAATCATGCGGCTGTCAAAGGTACCCACAAGGGAAGAGTTGTCAGCGTAAGAGTATCCGGCTCACGTTCAGAAACATCGGTCTGTCGACATTTTATCTCTGTCATTCACTTCCCTGACATAAACTTGGTAAGGCGTTTCGGCAGCATATACTGATTTGGACTCGGCTTGACCACGAGAACGTGTTGCCAGTGTACGGTATGTGCATAATTGCCCGATACGACGATCTTGGACAGTATAATGGGTTGGGACTCGTCTCTCCCTTCATGAATAATAGCAATGTTATCAATTTCTTGTATGCAAATCCAGCCGCAGATCGACGATCCTTCGTCCGTATCTACTCTTCTTTGTCAGGGTTTATCTGATCTTCGTCATTAGATTCTTGATGTCGCTCTCGGAATGTCTTACCTCCACGATAATGGAGTTGTGCATGGCAGAATACATGGGAAAAACGTCCTTGTTACTGATACCAAGCCACTACGAGCACGTCTGTCTGATTTCGGTCTTGCGCCTGTCCATCCTGCTGGTCCAGGGGCGGCACCCTTTTTAGCACCAGAGTTGAATGTCCCAAACCCCCCATATCCGACGAAAGCCAGTGACGTGTACGCATTTTCAACAACAACCTATGAGGTTTGCCTTTTCCATTTGAGCTTGATAACTCTCATAGATGTCATTTGTAGATTCTCAAAAGCTCAGAAACCAAAGGGGTTCCCTGGTCAAATCCCTTTGAGCCAGATAACAGTGGAATTGACGAGCTGACCTGGTTGATTTTACTGGATTCTTGGAAAGCAGATCCTGCCAACCGTCCGACAGCGGGTCTGATCGTTGAGAGGTTAGAAAAGACCATAAAGACAAGGGAAATGTGTATAGAACGATTGAAATCGGTCTTCAACATCATTTTCAGTGACAAAGAATATTACAACACGTTTTTGGCTTGCAAGGGAGAGGATGCTCAGGAAGTTCTTGATATTTTTCAATTAGTAAGCTTGATACCATGAGACATGCAATCGTTCGCTGACTTGTTCATGCTAAGCTGTTGGACACGGATAAACTTTTTTATCTACGACTTGAAGATCATCGTAATCAACTCGTCGTTGCTATGCGGAGACTTTCGGTAGAAACGGAGCTCTATCCTTCACGTTTCCTTTTGGATTGCCCTTTACCAACAACTGCAGACACGCCAGTTGCTTTGGGAGGTTTCGCCGACGTATATAAAGTTAAGATCAACCCCCCCAACCATGATATCTGCGTTAAGGTGATTCGAGTAATGTCGTCACTGTCATCACGTATGGTCAAGGTATACGCGCGGGAAGTCATCTACTGGGGTCAATTATCTCATCCGAATATCCTCCCGTTTTACGGTCTCTTGAGACTTGGATCACGTCTATGCCTCGTTTCCCCTTGGGCAAACAACGGAAATCTTACTGACTACCTGAAAAACAACCCTCAAGCAAGTCGCGTACTTCTTGTATGTACAAAAAATCTCAGGCTGCAGTATAAGTCTTAATTCCTTTCCAGTGCTTGGACATGGCTGCGGGAGTAGAATATCTACACGCAAATCATATTGTCCATGGAGATTTGAAAGGGGTAAAGTTGTATCTATCTTCAATGGATGTATCTGATTAGCTTGGATTGTCAAGATGAACGTCCTCATCGACAGTTCAGGCAGAGCTTGCTTGGGCGATTTCGGACTCTCGAGTGTAACCGATCCCCAGATAATTAAATGGACTCTTCAGTCGACAGAGGCTTCTACTGGAGGAACTGCGCGATGGCAAGCACCGGAATTACATAATTCAGACACTGTCCACAACAGTAAGGAGAGTGATGTCTTTGCTTGGGCAAGTACATGTTATGAGGTGAGCAGCCATATCCATCGAAACTTCATAACAAAAACCACCATACGCTTTCACTAGGCTTTTACTGGTCTGTGGCCATTATATGAGATCGATAACAATTTTTACGCAGCGAACGCAATCGCAAATGGCAGGAAGCCAACCCGTCCTCGAGAGGGTGACCCTGCTTGGATCGAACATCATTTGAACGATCATATTTGGAGACTGATGGAAGGTTGCTGGAGCTTTCTTCCCTCAGACCGACCAACTATGACGGATATTATCTCGAAGCTTGGTGTGGATAAGCCAATCGATTCTCGACCGTCTGGTGACTGGGAGGAAAGGACTTCTATGCGTTTCCGGATGATGCACAGTCGTAACTCGAGACATCCAAAAGAGTTGACATCGCTTTGGGAAAGACTGGAAGCCCTTCTGTTGAGCATCGTGCCGAGGGCTTTTGAGAGATGTGGATGAGCAACTATTTGATGAGTCGACAACCGCCGGGCTGTTTCATATAACGCTGCCGTGTCGACTGTTTGGACAGCTAGCTTGATAGGCATTTGACGGAAATGAGAGGAAAAAACTCCTTAACATCCTTTCCTACGTATACAGTCGATCAGTCATTTTAGAATTGTTTAAAACCTTGTCAACTATTTACGATGATTAACGAATTGATTGGCTTTCCATGCATTGACTTCACAACGTATATCTATGGATAGCGTCTTACAGCTATTTCATGAAGGCGTCAATTGATGCCCTTCTTATTTCACTTTTCCCCCTTCTGAATCCACAGCGTCACAGGACAACTATCACCTATCCCGCACACCAAATCGACAATAACATAAACTGGTAACATCTAGTAGTACGTTTGCATTCGGAGAATGAGGATAAAGATCATTATCTAGGGAAAAGAGAGATAAAAACACTGAAGGCTGCGCGTGGGGGTCACAAAAATAACTCAACAGTGGTATGTATGAAGTAAGCGTCCAACTACTGCTATGCTAAATAGCTGAATACTGAATTGGTTATAATTATACGGGGCTTCTGTTCGGCGAGAATAGAAAGGAAGAAGAGGAGAAAGCAGTCTGAGTAGTAGCGAGGTGCAAGGTGCGAGAGGTATACGAATTGATGATAATGCACAAAAAAAAAAGGAAGATAAAGAAAGAGGAGGTATCTGATGCTGAGTCGATAGCCATAGCGGTATACGTAGCGGTAGTTAAGGCTGAAAAGTGAGATCGAGGCTGGTTCGAGTTCTGAAACGAGTCTTCTGACGATGTGTACGATTGTATGTATGTATGTATAGCAACGAAAGTTCAAAAACACAAGTAGAAGAAAGAGCGGGATCTAGAGTAGCTAGCGAGAGTTCTGAGAGCGAGAGATAGGTCTGAATTCTGGATTCGAGCGAAAAAGCTATAGAGTTTACTGGTCGGTAACCTTGAAAAAACAACCCAATCACCGTCAACACCCAAAATCACCATAAACCGAGAGAATAAAAACGCCACTCACTACGCCTGCCCCCCGTGGACTTGCGTCCGTTCCACGCCAATCTGCTTCAATCCCCCCTTCCCACTCGCCTTCAAACCACCATCTGGCACCCCGACTCCGACGCCGACTCCGACGCCAACACCGACTCCGACACCGACGCCCATCCCCGCCGGCTCAAGCGCACTAAAGAATGGCGTCGCGGGACTCAGCGTCGACGGCGTATCACGGGAATATGTAAGCGCGGGCGAGACGAGCGACGGCGAGTCGGCCGTCGGAGAGTCGAGGTACTGTTGGTTCGAACTCGGTGCCTGACTCGCGTTCTTCTGGTGCTGGTTTTGATGCTGGGAGTTGTGCGCGTGGACCATGGAATGACCATGACCATGACCTTGATGATGATGGTGCCCACGAGACTGTGACTGCGTCCTGCCATGCCCATGACCGTGGTGGTTCTGGTGATGATGCTGATGGTTCGGATGATGATACCTCAACGCTGCCCCCGCGACACCCGGGCTCTTCACCTCCTCATACCCATCATGCGCCACATCACTGTCATACAGCGTCTGCGCCTGCGTCTGCGCCTGCGCCTGTGCTTGCGCATTGGGACTGGTCAATCCCGATCTGTAGTTTTGATTACTGTTGCCGTTAACGCCGCCGTTGTTGTTATTCTTGCTGGCGGTAGTACTATGGCCGTGACTGTTGTTATTACTGTTACTGCCGAACGAATGCTGATTCGAAAGCGAGTCCGAGGTGGTGGTGATACTCATACTGTTGTGCTGATAGTGTCTCGACGCATGGGCAGCCGCCGGGACCGCGCGATGCGGGAGCGTCGAAGAGCGTATATGCGCTTGCTGGTAGTTATGCTGGTTCAAAGAAGTTTGCTGTTGCTGGTTCTGGTGCTGATTCGAAAACTGCTGGTTCTGAGTCTGATTCTGAGTCTGGTTATGGTTCTGATGCTGATTCTGCTGGTTGGTGTGCGTGTTCAAAAGCGGGCTTGTGTTCGTGGCCGTATTCAGATGCGTATTCATATGCGTGTTCGTGTGCGTGTTCATGTCCATCTCCACACTCTCCCTCTCCCTCTCCCTCTGCCCCAGTCGCGCGTTAACATGCGCAGGATGAATGCGATGGTTATGACCCTGGCCATGCTTCACCTGCCCACTAGCACCCGTGCCCGCGTGGAACTCGTCCTCACCAAGCAGTGGGACGGCCCCCAGCGCCGGCGAATACCCAGGCTTATACGCCCGCGCGCCAACGACAAACGTCTCGCCACCTGGTGCGACGGCGGCCTCGCTATCCCTCCTCCTTCGCACCGCGTGCGCACCATTTGCATTCGACGCTAGATCCAGAGGGGGCGGTGCGGGTCGCCGTCGGAGCTGAGTCTGAGTCTGAGTCTGTGTCTGGGTTTGGCCCTGATACAGCTGGTGATGGCCTTGGCTCGCGTACTGCCCCTGCTGCTGCTGCTGAGCCACCGAATCCGCATGGGCACGCATGATGAACTCTTCCGTCGCAGTATAACCTCCACCGCTGGCAGCTCTAACGGTCGAGGGCCGGTTCTGTCCCTGGCCCTGGTACGCGTACTGCTGCTGCTGCTGTTGGTGGGAATGAGGGTGGCCGTACGAGTGTGCATGTTGGGACTGGGCAAGGCTCGACTTCAGCCTCCCCTCATACCCATTACCATACGCATACTCGACTCCATTGCCGTTCCCACCCCCATAGCCATCCTCACAGCCATACCCATACCCCTCCTCACAGCCATACTCACACTCCGCAGCCAGATGCCTGTTACTCGCAAACTGGTGTCCGTGCCCGTGATTAAGCGAATCAAGCAGCGCCACCATCGCCGGGTCCATCCCGTTGCCATGCGCAGAGTGCATAGAGGGCTCAAGCTCCGCATGTGCATGCGTACGGTACGGGCTCTGCGGGTGTTGGTGTTGACCGGGGTGTGGGTACATCCTCCCCGACGCCGGCGCAGAGGCTGAGGAGAGCGAATAATCGACCGCAAAAGGTGGAGTAAGCGTATGCGCTCTCTGGCTATGAATATGGTGTGCATTAGAGTGGGTGTGGGAATGGGCATGCGCATAGTGTGGGGAGTGGTACTCGGGGATTACCTGTCGCGGCGTCGGGATGCGGTTCACGACAGGCGGTGGGGGAATCGAGTGCGAATGTGTCGGGACGGAAGCGACGGATGGTACAGACGACACAGAAGGGGACGCCACGGGAGGGGTGCGGAGGTCCTGTCCGTGGAGATTAAGCAGCGCAGCCTGCGCTATCGTGAGCCTCGCTGGGCTCTCGTCGCCTTCGCGCGTCATGCGTTCGTTTCTCTATAAAGAAACATCAGGACAAGCGAAGGCAGAGAGAGGGAGTGAAAGGGAAAAGGAGAAAGACGTACCCTCAGCTCCCGTTGCTCGGCCGTATCTGCAAACCTTACGCTAATTCTACTCCCCGAATCGTTCCACCCACGTACCATGCGCCCGTGCAGGCGCTCGATAATATCTTCGGCCCCTGCGCGGGTCTCGAACCTATTATGCCATCGTTAGCTTAGGGAACGGAATAGAAATGGGAGGTACCCAAAGATAGAAAGACTAGGCACACACCTAACAAATGCAATGATTCTTGGCGGATTACTCAATCTCGTCTGGAAAAACCTCGAGCTGCTGATTTGATGCGGAGATACGAGTGCCGCGAGGGTCTATCGTTCGCCGAATGAGCTCACTGCGTAGCGCCACGCCACCGAGAAAGAAAGGATGGGAACTAACCTGCTCATCGATGCTCAACGGTAGCCTACGCAAATAATCGATTTCGGTTAGATCAAATGTATCGGCTAAAGGAGAAAAAGGATGGAAGAAAAAGAAAGAAAGAGACGTACCCCTCCATGTACAAATTCGTACTGTTCTTGTCATGCAGACTCTCCATCTTGGCCTTGAACGCCGCGCTCCCCGCGCCCGCTCCCGGTCCTACCCTTTGACCATCTATCCCATCTTCATCTGCTTCCTCTCCTATGTCTATCCCACCAACACCGCCGACGCCTCCACCGAGGTCAAACGCACCGTCCTGGGACCCATCCCACGACGAGGTCTGCAGTGCACCTAGGTGGATGTCGAGCGGCGGGCTCGGGCGCATGCCGGGTATTTTGTGGGCTTGCTGTGGACGGATGTTGAGCACGGAAAGCGAAGGAAGAAGGTAGAGGAGGCGTACCTTGGAGAACGTAGGATGTAGATTCCGATACCTCCTCAAGGACGCGATGCATTTCTCCGCGGCATCGACAGTTTCGAACCTTTTTTATTAGGATTATGAACGTAAGTATTTTATCAATGTACGTAAATGAAAAAAAAAAAAAAAGAAATAAACTCTCGGAAACGCAAGGCAAAAAAAGGACAACAAAAGAAAAAAAAACGAAACGAAAAAGAAGGAGGGAAGAAAAGAAGGAAAGCGACAAAGGATACTCACAAAACAAAGCCGTACCCGCTCTCACTATCCCGTACATGTCTCGTGAACGTCCTGACGCTCCTCACTGGCCCAAAGGGCGCGGCGAGTGCGTAGAGCTGGTCCTCTGGGAAGTGAGGCGGAAGCCCGTTGATGTAGACGTTTGGCGTTTTGCCTGAGCTGTCGGGCTTTGTGTCAGGGAGGGTTCGGTCGACGGTAGCCAGGGTGGGATTCGTGTTGGAGTTGATGTTTGTCGTGGTGGTAGTGGTGCTGGGAGGGTTGGGTTCAAAGATGAGATGGGAGGTCGTGGTAGAGTGCGAGGGCTCGGGACTGGAGAGGTCAGGAAGGGGAATGGTGTGCTGTGCTGGGGCGGGTGGGAGAGGCGGGGAAATGCTACTACTAAGAAGAGTTTGGACCTGTGCTGGATTTAAATTCTGATGCTGAGTCTGAGTCTGGTTCTGAGGCTGGAAATGCGAAGGAAGAATCTGCTCTTCTATATAGATTTCGTTAGGTGAGATCGTTGAGAGCCAATGAGTTACGTACGAGAAAAAGTAATGGGCTGGCTGCGGGATAGACTAAGAGAGAGGGACGGTTCCCCCATGGAGAGCGAGTTTAGATAAATTTCAACGTCGGACGACGAATCGTCCTCCTCCTCGTCGCTCGTGCAATCGAGGCGGATCGGCCCGCTCCCGCCGGTGCTCTCCCTGGAGCGGGAAGCGGGAGACTGCTGTACGCTGCTGAGGAGAGAGTTGGACGCGGCAGAGAAAGACGGCGTGGAGCGGGCCGGGGAGGAGGGCGGGCCGGAGTGGAACGAGGCGGGGGAGTCGGGGAGTGGCGGGAGGAGCGGCGGAGAGGACATTGTGTGTTTAGTTTACAGAAGTAATAGCAAAGCTGGGTAACGCAATAATAATGATGGAGGGAAGAAATGAATCCAGAAGAACCCTTCGCTTTATATGTCCACGGAAAGACAACTGGCACACCAAGTAAGAAGCATCCGCACAGAAGAGGCAGTCGGTTGACTCAATTCAACCAGAGCTTATTTCTACATCCGAGGAGTGATCGTCGTCCACTGTCAATGTCATCACCACAAGTGCCTAGGCGAGCTTCGAGGTAGAGTCTTGTAAACGGACAGACTGTTGTAGACTGTGGCGTCATCAAGCGCGGGCTTTTCCCAGTTTCACCAATGCGCCGCAAAAATTGCACAAAAAGGTTCGTCAATGTCCAGCCCTTTGGACTTCCGCATCCCGATCTGCCACGTGCGCTTCGTTCGTCAGACGTCATCGAGGTTCTATATCGGCCCGCGTGGGAAGTGACGCTGCTCTGATCTAGGCTTCAGAAAGCTAGCCTGCCTCGCACACCACTCCATGAACCTATCATTCGATGGCTCCTGAAGTCTTTGTTTCGTGATACATTAGCGAGCATAGGTCAGTGATTGAAGCTAAAAAAAAAGGTGAGATTGTAATCACAGACGTATATCGTGATGAGGTTCATGTTTTTAGGGCACAAGTATTCTGGGTGTCATCTCCATCTGCTGATTAAGATGCTGTGAAGTCACGAACAGATTACATTGGGTTAGCAGCAACAGAAACAACATCACATTGCTCCCGAGAGCCTGTATAAGAGGCTGGTCTGGAACGACAACAGATCGGCTACATCACTCCTCTCGTTACGACAAGCAATTGCACAATCATGGAAACGGGATCTACCTTCAATCCTCGGCTGGATAACACACTGGGGGCCATTTTCATTGGCGAAATAGTCACTTCGATGTAAGTACCAGAGTATCAAACGTTCAATAAACACCATCCCGATCATTTGTCCTTCTCCAGTCTCTACGGTATAGCATGTATGCAGTTCTACACCTACTTCACGAATTATCAGAAAGATAGAAAATTGTTGAAGATTTTAGTCTGTATCATTCCTCTGACACCTCGGGTTGCCTGATGATACGGTCATAGGTATTCATTCTTTGGTATGAAAGTCTGCACATATACTTTTTTTGACTGATAGATGGATCATAACCCAGGATACTGGATACTCTGCAGGTAGCTTTCATGGGTCATGCCCTCTACAATTACATGATTTTGAACTTCGGAAATTACAATACTGTGGACTTACCAGCTTGGTATGCAAACTTCAATAGTTTCTTTATGACCTTGAAATGAATCTCACTGAATGTCTACAGGAGCATTCTTGTGCGTACCAATGCTATAGTTCTGTGGGGCCATTCAATCTGTTAAATCTACAGGGACAAATATATGCCTCGGTGAATTTCCAGCAAATGACAAGGATGCTAGAATTTCAGTGAACTGTGATATAGGTTATGAGCATGTCAATTGTTCGATGGTGCTGTTTTGTCCAATAACAGCCTTGATTAAAAGATTGACTTTATCTTCTAGGATCTTTGGGCGACGGGTTTGGCTCTGTATGTAAAAGGGCCTCATTGGTATCAAATGATGGAAGTGCCTTACATAAACCTTACATAGTGTCAGGCAAAAGCATCTGGCTAACCACATCCATTGTAAGCAGCAAAGAATTCTTTTTTGTCCAATGAATTGATGAGATGCAGGCCTTGTTATCTCTTCTTGCCTGTGGTATGGTCTTTTCAAGGTTGAGTTCGGACACAATAACAAGATTTCCTTCCAGTATCTAGTTCTCGTGAGTCAAAGCCATTTGAATAGACAAGCAAAGCTCAATCAATATTCAATGTAAAGTTTTTGCAACAGAATTGTATGTGCTAAAGCCTTAGATGATATGGAAAATATCATGTATCTTATTAATATATAACAGATACATTTCAGGTGTCTCAATAAACAATGTGCCAAAGATGCCATCAGTAAGCAACAGTTACTCAAAGATTATACCTATTTCTTTACACTTTGGAAGTATCTGATCTATTTAGGACTTGGCAGTGATGTGATGACTGACATACTTATTGCAATATTTTTATGCACAAACCTATGGTGCCACAACACCAAGTTCAAGAGGTAAATCTACATGATTAGAAATCAGATTCCTTGAATGATTTGATTTTCTTTATTCAAGGACCAAATCTTTAGTGAAAACACTGATAATATATAGCATTAATACAGGTGTCTATATTGCAGCTTAATTGAGAATTATTTACTAACGATCATCAGCTCTTCTCACAAGGTGACTTCAAATATTGCTCATCAACATGAAACATGTTCATGTGACAACTTGAATAGTTTCTTTGCCATATTTTGCTTGGTCACCTATGCTATCTGGCCCAACAGTATGATTTTTGTAGGGATTTACTTCCCAATTAGCAACTGTAAGAATTTGTTTGCTTTTAATGTTCTTGGCATTTTTCATGTTTACTTTTATATAAATCAGTGTTTGTCAATAGCCTCCTTGCATCACTCAATAGCAGAGATGCACTTTCTGAGAAACTCAATGCTGTTTCTCATATTTCCATTTCAAGTGGCATTACTGGAAACTCATCCTGCAGAGTACCATCTTCTAATCCACCAATTGTAAACATTGAATTTATAAGAAGTGGGGAGACATCTCAGGAATTAAATGTTCAACATACCATTTCCAATTCCTTCTCCTCCAACTTGAATGAAGCTACAGCTTTAAAATATAACACCACATCTACATGATTACAAGCATGTATGAATCCATATATAACAGATACTAGTATGGCTACAAAAACTAGAGTTAGATAAAAGACATATCCATTTGCATTGTTAATCTATGGTTTGAATGTAATTTTGTATCTTATTTCAAAGAGCAAATGCTTTTATGCCTTGAGCATGGATTGAAGCTTCTTTGAGGAAGCTCTTTCTACTTAAGGCCTGATTGTAACTTCATTTTATATTGTGTTAGAGTCTTAGCCTAGCACTGTAACTATACAATGTGAGTAATCTATTCTTCAGTCTGTGCACTTGATTGAGTTATAGCCTATCTATGAATATAAAATGTAAGCATTGTATTCAACAAGGGGTTATACACAGTCCATATACTTCATTGAGAGTGCAATTATATAGTCTGTCATATAGAACTTGTAATTTGTGGTCTAGGAACATGACTTTCTTGTTACAGTGACTCTGCAGTCTTCAATGCTTTATTTGCTTGAATAAATTGGGTTCTTTGTTCAGTCAAGGCCTTGCAACCTCAGTCAAGTCCTTGTCTGTCCACATTATTAAAGCCTTAGATCTAGTTTCAACCTCACTTGTTCAGTCAAGTCCTTGTATGTCTACATTATTAAATGCTCAGATCTAGCCTCAACCTCACTTTGTTCAATCAAGGCTTTGTATGTCTGCATTATTAAATGCTTAGATCCAGCCTCAACCTCACTTTGTCTGGTCAAGGCCTTGTATGTCTGCATTATTCACTGTTTAAATTTATCTGAACCTGACTGTGTTCAAATATATAGCCTCAGTTTATTGCAATTCACTTGTCTTATCTACAACCTCTCAATTGATTTTTGCCCATCATAATTGTATTCAGTTATAGTCTCAGTCTTCCTGTAATTGCTAATTTTGAGATATATAAATATATATACTATTTCAATGTTTAAAACATTTTAATACATTAATTGTAAGCCTAAAAGTGCATGCAAATAGCACAGATATGAAGGTTTCCAGACCGACTGATGTTATTATTGGTTAGAATTACAAATTTTATTGTTATTGTTGTCCTATTATAGTGCTTCTTCCATCAATCCATATACATCATCTCATAATATATAAATGAGCTACCCAACCTATACCTTCAGCATGGGCCATGCATAGCTTGTTGGGGGCTTTGCCCCCAAGCCCCTTCATGCTCAGCCTCACCATAACCTCACTGTGTTTGGTTATGGCTCCATATATGTGTTTTTATATTTAAGGCTTGGATCCAGCTCAACTTCACTTTGTTTGGTTAAGTTTTTGTCTGTCTACAGCTCAATGCTTAGATCCAGCCTCAACACTCACTTCTATAGAGCTTTGGAGCATATATTGATGAATTAGCTGAGACTGTATTGTAGGAATTTAGTATTTGTATTGATCTATTTGATTTGTAGCATTGAGTCAGATAAACCAGAGCTGATAGCATTTCAGGCAGGTCTGAGTTAGTGTAAGGGTGACAAGTAGGGGCCTAGAGTATTTGGTAAGCTAGAGGGGGCCTCTGGACCAGAATTAGGAGATTTGTTCTCTGTAAGGGCAACCTCCAGGGGTTGTGGCTAAGTCACACAACTGGCAGAGGGAAATCCAAAGTGTATTAGAACTGTACAATACAACAGGAAATGTAGCTAATCACCTGGCAGAGAGAAATCTGAAGAGAACATGTCTAAAGACTCTTTTGCTAGTGTGCGGTGCATCAAGTGGGCATGGAGGTGTGGAAACATACTGTACAGCATGACATGCATCTAAACCCTAACCATGGAGTAGGTCCAGAGCCCTCTGGACTGCCCCAGATCAGTGGGGGGTCATAGGGTCCTCAAAAAAGGAGGTTTTCTGACATCACCCTTCCTCTAGCATGCGGCAACTCAACGTGCAGGTAGAAGAGGTTGCAGCCAGGTCAGTTGGAGAGATGGAATGGATGCCCCAGATGGCCCAGGGTGTGTTGGAGTGAGTGCAGTGGAACTCTTGGATGAGGGTGGGTGCATGAACATTCTTGACGGGTTCCCAGGAAATGTCTTCGATACTGTTGCCTTTCCACTTCACCTTGTACTGTAGCTTGTGACGGAATAGACAGCTGTCCAATATCTTCTCAACTTTGTACTTGGGGCTGCCTTCTGCTAAGACCAGGGGTGGAGGTGGAGCAGGTTGTCATCCCAGTATGGGGTCCCCCAAGGTGGGTGTGAGCTTGACTACATTGAACACCAGGTGGAGCTGCTGCATTCTGGTCAGTAGGCAGAGGTGGTAAGCCAGAGGACCAACTTGCCACTTGATTATGTATAGTCCTAGTTGGCAATGGGAGAGCTTCTTGGAGGGCTGAGTAGTGGCAATGTTGGAACTATCCAAGTACATGCAGTCTTTGGGCTTGTATGCAGGTGTGGGGAGGCATTCGCAATAGTAGTACTGGGCCATGTTGTCCTTGGTATTAGTCAGTGCTACCTTGGCTTCCTCCTGGGCTTCATGCATTTGGTCCACAAACTTGTTCATGGATTTGTTATTGGAGTGTTGTCCCAGGGATTCAAAACCCATGTGGGGATGGTGGCTGGTGTCC
Organism: Termitomyces sp. T32_za158; assembly: GCA_018857265.1. Lineage (NCBI taxonomy): Eukaryota > Fungi > Basidiomycota > Agaricomycetes > Agaricales > Lyophyllaceae > Termitomyces > Termitomyces sp. T32_za158. Next base: position 7,252 of record JABAJZ010013642.1, on the reverse strand, counting down.
AGGAGGAATGGGGAGACTTTGGTGGCAGAATGAACATGGTTGTTGTACTGGAATTTGGCCTCTGGAAGGAGTTCATCCCAATCATCCTGGCACTTGTTGCAGAAGAGTCAGAGGTATTGTTTGAGTCCCTGTATGATGTGTTTGGTCTGGCCATTAGACTGTGGGTGGTAGGCAGTAGACATATGAAGCTTGATGCAGAGCAGTCAGTAGAGTTCCTGGGGCCCTGGTTGGAAACGTAGGCATTGTAGAGGCCATGGAGTTTCTATATGTCCTTTGGTAGAGGTTGGCAGTGCCCATGGCTGAGCAAGTGGTGTGAGTAGAGATGAAGTGAGCTCATTTACCACAGAGGTCTAATACCACCATTATTGTGTTGTAGCCATGAGAGTCCAGTAGCTCCACAATGAAGTTGATGGAGGCCACGCTCCAGCACACTGCTGGAACTGGTAGGGAGTGCAGTTGTCCAACCGGAAGATGACGTTGGGGCTTGGTCCAAAGGCACAGGTCACAGGTACTAGTGTAGGAGCCAATGTATTGCAACATTTGGGGCCACCAGTAGTTGCAAGACATCAGCTCCAATGTCTTTCAATGGCTGGGATGCCCTGCAATCTGGGAGTCATGGTGCTGTTTGACAATGCACTTCCAGAGCTCTGGGTAGTTTGGAACATAAATGCGGCCATGGAAGGTGAGGAGGCTATCTTGTAGCCCCCATTTGTTGATGCATACAAATCTGGTTCCGGTGGTCTTCCCAGAGTGGAGGGCCAGTGCGGCTCTGGCCACAGAGTCCTCCTGAATGCCTTCACAGTTGCACCTGCACCTGTGGATGTTCCAAAGGATGTTAACCTCATCACCCTGCATGGATACTCCTTCTAGAGCATAGATGGCAAACAACTCTGGGCAAGGGAGGATTATATTGGCATTGTCCTCTGCCCCAGATCTTGGTCAGTGCAGCAGGACAGTGCATTGGGCTTCCTCATACCATGTCTGGGCTTGTAGTGCAGGAAGAAGTCAAAGTTGGCTAGGTACAGGGACCACCGGACCTGGCAATAGTTGAGTTTCTTGGCCATCCAGAAGTACTCCAGATTCTTGTGGTCCATCCAAACTTCAAACTTGTGCCTTGTGCCTTTCAGGAAGTGGTGCCATTACTCTAGGAACCTGGATGATAGCCAGCATCTCCTCGTTGTGGATCTTGTTGTTGCACTCCACTGCATTGAAGCTCTTGGAGTAGAAGGCCACAGGGTGCCACTTCCCATCTTCTGGGGACTGCTGGGACAGGCCTGCACCAGTTGCAAAGTCTGAGCTGTCAGCTTCAACACAGAAGGGATGATTGTCATTGGGGAAGATAAGGATGGGCTGGGAGGTGACAGCAGACCTGGGGGAGTTGAAGGCCTCTTGCTCCACATCCCCCCAGATCCAGCCCACATCCTTCTCAGTGAGGTCAAACAGCAGCTGCACATGGTGGGAGAAGTCCTGGATGAACCGCTGGTAGAAGTTGGTCAACCCCAAGAAGGCTTGCACCTCCTTCTTGCTCCGGGGCGCTGGCCACTGAATAATGCCAGCCACCTTCACTGGGTCCATCTCTGCCATCCCATGTAGATGATCAGCCCAAGATATCCAATGCAGGTCTGTTCAAACTCGCACTTCTCTGGTTTGAGATAGAGTTGGTGCTGGTGGAGACATTCCAGGATGACATGGGTGATGTGACAATGCTCCTCTAAGGCTTTAGTGTATATGAGGATATTGTTAAGGTATATGTCAAGGTATATGCACACCATGCTGTCAGCAATCAGATCCTGGAAGATGTTGTTTGTCATTGTCTGGAAGGTGGCTGGACTGTTAGTGAGCTCAAAAAACATTACCAGAGGCTTGAACAGTCCACAATTGGTCCAGAATGCCACTTGTCCCCTTTCTGGATGCACACATTGTTGTAGCCTCACCAGACATTCAACTTTGTGAAGTAGCATGCACCCAGGAGGTTGTTGATGAGCTCGGAAATGAGTAGGAGAGGGTAGCAGTTTGTGGCAGTCATTGCATTGAGCATGCAATAATCCTGGACCAACTGGAGGGAACCATCCTTCTTCTTGATGAAGAACACCAGCAAGGTCATCAGAGACTTTGAGGAGTGGATATGTCTAGACTTGAGATTCTCCCAGAGGAACACATCTAGCTCGTCCTGCTCTTTTGGTGCAAGCAGGTAGACCTTGCAATTAGCAGGCTTTGCATAAGGCATCAGCTCAGTGGCATGGTCCCACTGCTTATGTTCTGGGAGGGAGTCAAATGAGGCCTTGGAGAAGACATCTTCTAAGTTGTATAGATGGTCAGGGACCGCATCTTGGAAAGCCTAGGGAGGGGTGTTTGTTGCAAAGGCCTGGGCCAGCCATTGGAAAGTGGTCTGACTGGCCTAGATCTCTTCCACAGAGGGCGGTGTCCATAAGGTCATTGTGTAGATGCAGTCACCTACCTCAATGGCCTTGTCAAGCTGCTCTAGATCCTGGGTGAGTCAGAACTCTCCCTGACATTCCTCTTTCTGCCCAGGGCTCCCTCTGTTATGCCTGTTGTCCTCATAGAGGGCCTCGCTATGAGGGAATGCCAGAGGCAGAGAATCCAGGAGGTCAAAGTCCATAAAGAGGTGTCCTACCTGACATGCCCAGACACCGGGATTGGTAAAAGGAGTGGTTGGGTGGTGAGCCAATGGTGCTCCATGTATTTGGTGTCTACAAAGAGTCCGGTTGCTCCAGAGTCCATGAGGGCGACAATACTTTGGACTTGCTGGGTGTCAATTGTCTCCACTTCAGCATTGAGCTGGAGCAGATTAGAGGATAGGGTTGAGGCCACCACATAGTGGCAGGGGAGGCAATGCTCACAGGCAGAGCATCAGAGACTTTGCGGGGCAGAGGTTTTGGGTACATCTGAGGGAGTGCTTATAGTAGCCAATGCAGGGAAGTCAGCAAAAACTGTATTGGTCTCATCTACTGACAGACAGGCAAACCAATTGGCACTAGGCAACAGAGGTGTACTGTTCACTCTTTGCTTCTCTTAAAACCCTCCTTTGATGTCTCCATGATGACTGGGTCATCAGGTGCTTCCCCATCCAGGTTGTCTGAGGGGGATACATTGGGTGAAGGGACCCCAGCGCAGTTCCAGGCTGCCAGGAGTTGCAGGAGCAGCTCCTTCTAGGTAGTGTACCTCAAGACCTAGAGGGCACCTCCAAGCAAAGTGCCTGGGCATGCCACAGTGCCTACACAGGAGCGGGAGTGCAGAGCGCTGCTGGGATCTGTCCACATCCATTGGAGCTCCAGAGGGCAGGACAGAGTACACTGGCTGTGTTGCAGGAGGGGAAGTGGTGGCCAGGAATGCCTGGAGGCAAGGAGGAGGGGCAGGGATGTGCATGTGGGGTGCAGGGGCAGCAGCCCAACTCCTGTGTCACCTGGTACCACAGCACAACCTGGCTGTCTGCAGGGCTGTAAGAGTGACCTCCAGAAGTTGCAACCAAGTCACACAACTGGCAGAGGGAAATCTGAAGTGTATTAGAACTGTACAATATAACAGTGAATGTAGCTAATCACCTGGCAGAGGAAAATCTGAAGAGAACAAGTCTAGGAACTCCTCTGCCAGTGCACAGTGCATCAGTCAGATGTGGAAGCATGAGAACGTACTGTACAGCATGACATGCACCCTAATCCTAATGCTGCAGTAGGTCCAGAGATTTCTGGACTGCCCTGGATCAGTCCTGGGGGTCATAGGGGCCTCAAAAAAGGAGGTCTCCTGACAGTTAGGTGGCAGGAGGTGTGGAGCTGATGCAGGTGATATCACAAGATCAATCAGAGTTGCTGCTGATATTGATGAGCTGCTGGCAGGAGTAGTAGGATTAAGCAGTATCTATAAAGAATGAGATGACCCATGTGAATTGATGGGTGCTTTTTCCCCATCTCTATAGAATGGAATTGTCAGGTTCTGCTGACAACGGGGGCTTCTTCCAAAGCAGGGCCTTACAATGCAGACGAGATTGTCAGGTCTCACTGACTATGGGGGCTTCTTCCAAAGCAGGGCCTTACAATGGTGGGCTAGATGTAGCTAGATAGATGCAACCTGGTGCAAGGGGATGAAGTCTGGAGTGAGGTTGAGAAAGTGATCTGGGAGGCTCCAGGATAGTTCTGGGGTGGTCCAGGACATAGAAGGTGGTCCAAGAGGTAGAACAAGTAGTCTGGGACAAAATAAATGAGTCCCAAGGGATGGTGGGGTGCGTTTTAGGGAAAGTGATGAAAAACCAATAGGTGGACTTTGGGGATGATTGCTGAAATGGAAGGAAACACAAGAATAGCTGGATCTGGGGTGGTCCAGGACATGAACCGGGGAAACGAGATGAAACCGGGGTGAAGACAAGTGTCGGGCAAAACAGAAAGGAGTAACAAAGTTGATGTCAAAATGGGTAGATGTAGACAAGACAAGTTCTGGTCGATAATTGAGAAGTCAAGACGAGATGAGTCAAAGATTCACAAGACGAGACAAAGTAAGATGAAGTTCAAATTAAGCAGTAGAGTTCAATGAAAACAAATTCAAAGGTGGACTTAACAATTCAAAGGTTCAAAGTAGAGGGTTCCATAAGTTCAAGGTTTACTGGGTTCACTGGATGCAAGGCAGACAATAACAATAATATGTGTGGACAGTTGTTTAGTTATTGGCAATATCAAGACTAGTGTACATGTTGGCTGGCTACGACTCAAGTACTCAATGAGGAAGGACTTGTCCTGGGCTGAGCCTGATCAGTCCTGGAGTACTGTATAGACGTACTGTATAAGGCTCTGGGATGTTTTGGCAGAGTTCCAGGACTGTATGGCAAGTTCTGAATCGTATTGCCTCAATTGAAGCTGGCAGCATATTGGAATCATTGGATCACAGTGTCTGATAGTGGTTGTTGGGTCTGGGTGCCAGGTGTGATCACCGCAGTGATTGCTGGATGATGCAGATGATGTGGGTAATGTGGGTAGTTGCGGTGCTGCAGGATCAGGTAGGGTTGATGCGAGTGATTGTGGCAAGGTAGGATCAGACAAGGTTGATGCAGTGATTGCTGGGGGTCAGGGCTGGTGGGGCAGGGGATTTGTGCGTTCAAGAGGTGGGCTGCTGGCAGGGGCACTGGGGAAAGGCGTGGGAGTTGGATGAGGCGTCCTGGGGTTGTGTGGTGTGCTCCAAAGACAGGTCATGACAGAGATGTAGCTAAGTACATGGGTCTCTAGTTTGAGAGACAAAGTCTGGGGCGATTTCAGGGGTTTTAGTGGTGAAGTAAGGAGGGTCATAAGATACAATGCAGTAGTCCCAGCATAGGGTCGGTTCCAGGGTTAATAGGAGTGGTCTGGGGTGAACTATGTGAGTCCCAGAGTTTTCAGGTGAGTAGAATGCAAGGGGATATGATGGTTCCTGGAAAATTACAAGTGAAGAGGTTGGAGAAAGATATAGGCAGGTCCAGGGCAAGGTTCTGGGTAAAACAAGGCAAGGCTAGAGACAAGATGAGTGCCAAAAAAGGTAAGAGGAGAAACAAAGTTGAAGTCAGAGTTAGATGATGAAGATGAGACAAGTTTGGGTTGAGAATCAAGAGGTTAAAGAGAAATTAATCGAGAGTTCACAAGTTGAAACAGAGTAAGACAAGGTTCAAGCTAAAACAGTAGAGTTGACAAGACAGATTCTAGAGGCAGACTTTAACAATTCAAGGATTCAGATCAAAGGATTCCATAGGTTCAAGGTTCAATGGTTGCAATATCAAGACTACTGTACAAGTTGGCTAGCTATGGATTAAGGACTTGAGGAGGAGAGACTTGTCCCAGGCTGAGCCAGATCAGTCCCAGAGTATTGTACAGACGTACTGTATGGGACTCCAGGGTGTATTGGTGGACAGCCTGGGACTGTATGTCGGGATCCTGCACTATGCAGTCTAATTGAGAGTGGTGGGCATCAGGATCAGTGTATCAAGTAGTCTGACATTGGTTGTTGGGTCTGGGTGCTGGTTGTGATTGTCAGAGTGATCGCTGGGTGATGCAGGTGGTTGTAGCACCACAGGATCAGTCAGGGTTGATGCAGATGATTGCAGTGGGGTAGAATCAAGCAGAGTTGATGCAGTGATTGCTGGGGTCAGAGTTGGTGGAGTGGGGAATCTGGGTGCTCAGCTAGCAGAGTGACTGGCAGGGCAGGCAGAATAGGGTGAGGGGTTAGCAAGGGGTGTTCCAGGGTGGTGGAGTGCATTCTGGAGATGGATTGTGATAGGAATGACTAGTGGAAGATTAAATTGATGGTTTCTCTAGATTACTAAGACTTATATAATGATTTTTGTCAGCAACTAAGTTTCAAGTTTCAGTCATTTCCAAGTTTCAGGCTCAGTTTAAATCTTTGACAACTGAGTTTTGATTTTGAGGCTGGGTTGAAATTTTCTGAAAACATTGATTTCTTCTCAGTTAGAGACTGAGTAATTAGTTTGTTCAAGCCAACAAATTTGCAAGCTTATGACTGAAAGTAATGTTTTCTAAGGCTTGAATTGGGCTGAATTCAAATTTTGAGTTGGCTGTGTTGTCATGTGAATGGATCTAAGCCTTGCATAAGATAATTCTGTGGCTTTTGAGGTTGAGCATTAAATATGAAAACACATATGAATATGAAGAAGTTTGGAGCAAAGCCCTCAACAAGCTACACATGGCCTATGCTAAAGGCATGAGTTAAGTAGCTTGTCTACAAAGAATGGAAAACTCATGTGAACTGATAGGAAATAGTCATGAGTGCTGATAAATAAGTTGGCTTTAAATTTTGATCTGGGTTTTGTGTGTGTGTTTTTCTAGGCATACCTGATGCACTATGGGCCTGTTCATGTAAAAAAAACATTGGATATTCTTTACATACATAAAATACAACTTTTGGCCACCTTGGGGTGTGCATGTAAGGCCTAGATGTATGGAAGTGCAAAAATGCAATTTAGTGGACACTGTTTTTCATGCCCAAGTGTGTTACAACCCATTTCCAGAGTACACCACACAACCCCAGGACACCCCTACCAACCCCCACATTTTACCCTACCTTTCCCACTAGTTGCTCCACCCCCTGAATGCCCAAGTCTCCTGCCTCACTGACCCTGATCTCTGACAATTACTGCTGATGAGCCTTGGTCTGTCCACCATGCCATATTCAGCAATTATCCAGCAAGTTGGCGAAACACATGCCTACACAGTCATGCGACTGCGAGGCGGCAGATGACCTGCCGTGCCATGTGACAGCA